>WEZZ01026858.1:52659-73951 GCA_013400585.1 Chloropsis cyanopogon | reverse complement strand
CGCGTCCAGGTGGGTTTGGAATGTCTCCGGAGACTGCCCGCCCTCCCTGTGCAGCTGTCCCAGTGCTGTCACCTTCAACGTGAAGAATTCTCCCTCATGCTGAGGTGGGACTAATTGTGTTTTAGTTTGTGGCCGTTGCTCCTTGTCCTGTCGCTATCACTGAAGTCTGGCACCATCCTCTGACACCCCTTAGAGACACTTGTGTGCATCGCTGAGATCCACTCTCCGTCTCCAGTAGCTCAAACCCTCCCTCAAGTCTCTCCTCACCAGAGAGATGCTCCGGAGCCCTCCTCACCTTTGTGGCCCTGCTGGACCGTCTCAGCAGCTTCGTGGCTTGCACTGAGGCACCCAGGAGTTGACAGAGAAGGGTCCCCCAGAGCTGCCACCGTGGCTGGGACACGGGGCTGCTGTGTTGGTTGTGCATCCATGGCTGGGATGCCAGAGGCTCCAGCTCCAGCGATGCTTGTCTTCTCGTCAGGCTGCAGCCTGGGACACCTCCCTGGGAAAAGGGCTCCCTGTCCCATCTCCAGCTGCTTGGATGCTGCAGGACAGCCTGAACATTTTTCTTTCACCATAGTGATTTCTGCTCCAAAGTATCTCTTCAGTGACAAAACACAATGGCAGATCACTTTGGTACCCTCAGGAGCAGCAGCAGCACACGTTGCACCTCAAGGCACCAACCCAACTGTCCCCAAGCTGTCACTCAGGCCAGGCAAAGCCACCTGGGATGACACATCCCTGTGCAGGAGCACTGGACATTTGCACTGGAGCACACCAGGCTGCAGAGCATCGAGGCTCAATAATCTCAAAGGTCTTTTCCAACCTGATTGTGTGATCCTGTGAAGCTTCTGAACCAATTTCCCGTGCCACAGCATTAATGAGATAACAAGAATTATGTACTTGCAAGCTCATTGTTTAACTTACATGGGCTGGTGGGGTGTTTGTTTTCTTTGAAATAATAATAGTAATTGTTTATTTCTTACATTTTGTGGAGGAAAAGATGCCACTAGATGGCCAGAAACGGCAAGAATGTAATGCCAGCTACTTGCTCTTACATTGCTGCAGGGTCACTTTGTCACAGTGACAATAATGCTGATTCTCTTTTCCCCTCTTTTCATTCTAATCACAATTGAATTTGTGCAAGTGGGAACTCAACAAACAACCTGCAGCCTTTTCCACCTGTCTCCTGAAGAAATCTGCTCTTGAAGCACAGAACATCACTCACTGCCACTTCCAGGTCACTGCGCCATTGGAACTTTTTTCTTTAAACTGTCTTGTCCCAAAAGATCTCTCTCTACTCTTAAAACTGAAAAATGCCTGTTTGGAGAATGAAAGAGCTTCTTTTTGTTCCCTTTTCTTTGTCATTATTTGAGGACTACATGATCTACACCTCTGGAAATCAATTTTGTAAGAGCCTGAGCAGCTCCTAGCGTCATCAAATTTAGTTATTTTTGGTAATGGTGTGTTTTTACTCTGTGTCCTTGGGCAATGTTTTGCTGCTCGTATTTTTGGTTATTTTCTTGCTTTGTTGGGTTTGGGCTTTGTGAGAAGATTCTTTTGCAACTTTTATTGCACAATAGAAACAGAAGCTCTTCTTGACAGTTTTCCATCCGTTTTCTTGACATCAGCAAACCAAGCAATGAATGAAATGCCTAAAGGAAATAGATACTTTCAGGTAGCTGAAGATAAGGACAGAGAGCAGAAAAAGGGAAGCAAAAGAGGAAATGAGAGCTGTGTCACCAATTGGTTGGAAAAAAAAAGAAAGAATCTGAGTGGTTTTCAGGGTGAGATGGGGTGAAAATCAGGGTGCATGAGCCAGGTGAATACATACTGAAGATTCATGAGAGGGATAGGGAGGAGATGAGGGAAATGTTTCTTAACAATGATCATTGGAAGATCTGGAAGGAATAGAAACGTGCACTGGATGAACTGATTCCACTTCTGATCCACAGCTACTCACCAGCACTGAGTACTCAAGGCTGGTGCACAGCAAAGGGATGTGAACTAAAGATCTTCAGAGATGTTCAATTCTTTTTTTGGGGTGGTAAACTGGATGTCTTCTTTCACATCTGATTGTTAATTTAAACCACTGCCAAGCAAGAACGCAAAATACATCAGGGCACTTTGTTCTCTCCCTCTTCTGTAAATATAATGATACACTTTTGGCTGCTATCGAAAAAGCAAATACCAAACTTTCAGCTGTTTAACTGCATAGTCAGGAATGCCATTAAACCCACTACAACCTCTCAAGTGTCCAGGATGTGATACCCAGTGGGAGAGACTTCATTCCAGACAGCTCCAAGTGGATTGAAGGTTGGAGCTCACTAAGGACATATGGAGAATAAAGTTCTGGTGATCATAAAAAACATTTTAATAAATTAATGATTGAATAAATAATGAGAAGTATGATTCTACATAGCTTTTGGCTCGTGACTGTAAATGATTTTTCTGTGAGTTTGGACAAGAGAAAGTGAGGCTGAGACATGTGCAGTCTCCCTTTTAGCTTTCTCCTTTACACAGTAATTATTGCAGGAATATTCCTGGGAGAGCCTCTGGGACCTCTTTGATTTCCATGGCCTTAAGTTAGAGCTGCAGGAGCTCCTGGGATGCACTGGTGCACTTTGGATCCACTTTGCATTCCTGTATACAAACCCCAGCTGAGATGGGGTGTGTAACAGCCCCCACTGCTGTGGGGCAGGGTTCTGTCTGCACAACAAATCACACTGCTCTTGCCTTGGGGGTGACATTTCTGCTCCGTGCATTTAAAGCTCCTTGAGTTTGCTGCTGGTTGAGTGTCCCTGCTTGAAAGGGGGCTGGCTAAAAGCTGATGCCACCTTCTCTTATCAGAGGTTTTTCACAGAGTAAGAGATTTGCACAGTTGAGTTTTGCCTCACTCTTTGGGTTTTTTTCCTTTTTTTGCAAAGGGAATATATCTAAAGTCAAGATTCCTCTAATCACAGTCTAACTTCATAATCCCAATAGAGGTCTTTTTATTTCATGTTGTATTTTCAGAAAAAGATTAAATAAAAAGTATTGATGAAGGAGATTCTATTTCTGGGGCATCAGAGTTCTGCTAAATTTAACACAAAAATAAACCAATATATGAATTTCAGAGTGTGGAATATTTAGCTTCTAGAACTCTATCAGCTTGATGCAAAACCAGATGGCTTTAATCAAAGACTCAAACACTTGTCTCCCTTTCCAAATGCTTTCAACTTCAAAGTTTAAAATTATCCAGAAATTTCCCTCCAAGTGAGCATGGTTTAATCCAGTTCCACTGAACCTGCTGGACATGTAAATTTGAATTCTCAAAGGTTGTGGAGTGAACTAGGAAGAGAGACTAATGACTGCCTGCAGTCTCATTTTGTTTTGACCAAATTTCACCAAAGGAAAAATTTCTCAAATGCTGTTGTGGTTTTCTTCTGAAAATATTTTCCTTCCCCTTATATATTTTCCTAAGGGCCCAAAAAGATGATGATGAAGTGTAGAATTATTTAATTCACATATTAAAGTATGTGAATTAAATAATGGTGCCAGTTTTGTGCCATTTCTTTCTAATTTCATCCTAGCTACATTGAGAAGCTCTGGCCCTCACATTTCTTTCTGGTCCTTTCTTTCAATATTCCTGCAGATGAACATTTACCCACCTCCTGAAATCCATAAACAGAGTGAAAAATCTCTGGAGAAATAGTGCAGGAAAAAAAGGACAGAGATCTGGAAGATGTCTGATCCCTCATGGACACAAAGAGGGAAGGAGAATGCCAATCCCACATATCAGCATCCAGGACCAATTTGATTGATTTGAACCTCAAAAATTGGGGATTTTCCCAAGAAGAGAAATCAGAATTTCCACTAGCAGAACCCTGAGGTTTTTTAGTGGTGAGTATTCCTGGAGTTCAGACTCTGGCTCTTACTTTAGGAAAGTGTGGAGGGGTGCCAGGCACTGTGATCCAACAAATGGGTTAAAGGGGAGAAGTTTGAAGTATTTCAAGCTTTGGAAGCATCCTAGCAACCTGAGAGAGCATTTGGTTGTTATTTTATCAGGTACCAATTAAGGACTTTGTTTTTTTTCTTTTTTTCTTTTTTGTTGGTTTTTTTTTGTTTTTGTTTTTGTTTTTGTTTTTGTTTTTTTGTAGCTATTAAGTAATTTATCAACATCAGTGCATTATGCTGTAAGATACAGGATGAGAGCGACACTGCTGTGAAATTGGGATTTGAAATCTGTGTGAAACAATTCAGGGTACTCAACACTGATGAATGAATCAGTGTTCCTGACAACATGAGGTTCCATGACATAAATTTTTGAAGTCTCTAAGAAGACAGGCTGCCTGAAAAAATAATGGGAAATGAAGTAAAAACTGATTTAAAGAGCCATCAGCAACTCCATGACTACAGCTAATGAAAATGTGAACACAGTAACTTTCTGAGTTTGATAAAGTGCATATTGAGAAATAGAAGTGTCCTCACGTATATTGCATATTAAATGGATGGAAAAAGTTTTAATCCATGTTATTAATGTTTTGGGTTGTGAGGGGTTTTATAAACTAAATTAAAAAATTCAAGTGTCCAGAAACCATGGTAACCATGTATATCCAATAAAGTGTTATTAATTTCTGCACGTTATATAACCTACACATTAATATTTAAGGTTGGATGCAGCCCAGAAATCATTCTTATGAGAGCATAAACCTTAATTATTTCATGATGTATAATATTTTCATTAAATGGTTTTCACATTCTTTGGGAAAATCCACATTAGGACTTGTTTGTATCCAATGTCCAATGGTGTTTGGGAGTCAAAGTGTGGCCCTGCTTCAAGGCTCTGGATGGAAGACACACATGGAAAATGAATGTGTAGAATTCAGTATGTAGCAGTACAATCTGCATGTAGGAAGTAAAAAAAACCATCCTGGCACATCAGCCACTTGAAGCACAACAATTCCTTCAGCAGCCCCTCTCCTCCACAAAAAGGGGTGGGAATTCTGTGCTCTTTGGTTTATGATGCAGTGCAACTTTGAGTCTCTGATAAGCTCAAGGGACACTGAAGATATTAACTCCTGGTTTGATAAATCTAAAGTATTAAATGAAATGCTAGGATGACCTGTGAAAGACAAAATCCCTCTGTGGATACAAGGAGCATTAGCAGGCTGACAGGGACATTAAAGCAAGGTTTTGCTCACCACGTTTGCTGTTCCTCCAGTGCTCCTGGCTGTCAGTCCTTCCTGTGGCTGCCCAGGTGATGGATGTATTCCCACAGTCCCTCTGAGAGGCAGCAGGTAGCTGTTTCTGAGGAGGCATCACATATTCAGCGTTTAAAGAAGCTTTATAATCCCTCTTTTCCCCTAATAAAATATATTTTGAGAGCGTTACGCAATGTTCTTGCTGTGGGATCTGAGTTCCTTGGTGGAATTTCCTCCTCTTTCTTGTAAAGCATCCTGAAAAACACTCTGATCTCTTTGATATACTTACATATATTAGGTGGAGGGCCTGAGTCTAGCAGGTAAACAGGAGCAAAAAATAGAAATTCCAGGAAAATTCCATAATTATGATGCACAAAGCTTGCTTTCCATCTCGGCACAGTGATGACCTGTGACTTCCCTCTAGCTGTGCATGATTTCTTTTTCCTCTGGAGTAATTATAAATTGATCACAGGCAGGAAGAAAAGATGCAGTTTTTGGAACACCAGGTTTAAGTGCACCACAATTCCCAGACAACTTGATTTGGGATTTTCTACTTTTCCAGCTTAAATAAAAGAAGGAGTGATCACCGAGGGTCTTTAAAAAGCAGAATGTCATGCAGCAGTCTGGCAGAACTAAATTATCATCTAGTGCAATCTGTATGGTGCCAGCAGAAAAAAAAATACACAGATTTGTGTCAGAGAGCAATTGCACACAGCTGCTGGAGTCAAAATATTAAATAAAAATATTTCAAAAATCAGCTTCTGGAGCTGGTTCACTGGTGATGTTTCAAAGGTTGTGTCTCTTGTTGACAGCAATTAAAGTCTGGGAACCACAGGAAAGAGAAAAATCTGTGGTCAGTGCACTGAAGGTAGAACACAGGAGCTGCTTCTTCAAGGCTGCTTCCTGCCAGTGCTGCTTTTCACACTTTAAACTGTTTCTCAGGGACCATTGAGTTACAGAAAGGAATCAAATGAGTCTTAATACTTTTGCAGATTTCAGGTTTTAAAGAGCTTATGTAAATATTTCCCATAAGTACAATAAATATTTGATCTGACTTTGAAATAGTGCTGAAAAAGGAAGTTTTATGATCACTGATAAAGGCAATGTAGAGGTAAAAATCCTCATAAGGCCCATCATTTTTGACATATTAAGTGTCCTGTCCTCAGAAGTGTCTGCAGGGTAGGAAATGACTTGGCTGAAATACTGAATCTATTAAGATACAAATACATCCTATCCATATATATGAAAACCATCCTCTGAAGAGTCCATTAAAAAAAAATAGATCTTCTAGTAAAGATCAGAACCCTGCCTCACCAACCATGAATAAAATGTATTTCTTTAGAGCCCTGTCTGAGCTGTAAATGTTGGTTTATGTTCTGTGGCATTAGCAGTATCCATCTGGTTTTTTTCCCTTTAGTGAAAGCAGTGCAGAGAGAGGTT
This sequence comes from Chloropsis cyanopogon, assembly GCA_013400585.1. Classification (NCBI taxonomy): domain Eukaryota; kingdom Metazoa; phylum Chordata; class Aves; order Passeriformes; family Irenidae; genus Chloropsis; species Chloropsis cyanopogon. Next base: position 67,331 of record WEZZ01026858.1, on the reverse strand, counting down.
ATGGCTTTGCCTCACTGGTGATTTTCTGCAATGTTCACATCTTCTTCTTTAAAGATGATTCCTTAAAATGTGAAATTGCTCTTACAGCATGCAGTGAATGCCAGAAAAATCATAATATCTGCTATTTTAGTTCATTCTCATATGTGAAGAGAGATTTTGACTGGCTTCTGTCATGATAAATTGACTTTAAGGCCCTCCACACTGTGGCAATGTTCCCATACTCGATTTTATGTATTTTTATTTACCTTTCCAGTTCTGACTTTGCTCTCTTAAACACAAGAAAATCAAAGGCAATTAAAAACAAAAAAATCACCAGAACCCACTCCCAGACACACGTACAAATCCCACCAAGACCCAAACAGGCCTTCAGGAGTTGGCATTGAAAGTCTTTTCAGGAATTGGATCAGTGAAAGACATCTCATGCCTGAAAGGTGTGAGTTCAAGTGGGAATTAAGATGAAATGCAGGAAACAAAAGCATTCCTGAAACCCAGGACTTCTACAGTGTTCTTCCAAACCTCATTAAGCTTGCCTGAAATGAGCAAATTGAAAAAATTCAGAAACAATAACAAATTTGTCTTTTTAACTACACTCGTGGGGTCATAAAGCAGAGCAGTAAGAATCCATCTGTGAACTTCGACTTACAACAGGGCAGTTTGTACAGGAATGCACAAATGTGTGGTGGTTTTTTTCACACAAATAATATTTGAAAGAATCTGACAACAAACTTACATGGAAATAACCTTTAAAAGCACCACCGTATGAGGTAATATAAGAAATCAGATTTTGCCAGAGTGCAGTTTGGCTGGGGAATTTAAAATCTGTGTTAGATTTTCTTACATAGGGAAATGTACCTCTGTCTCTTTCTTTCAGAATATTTTCAGGTTGTTGCCCTGAAGCTCAGCCCTAAAGGAGTGGCTGTATTCCTGTGCTGCAAACACTGGGGATGGTTTCAGTATTTCATTTTTTCTGCTCTCCAGAGCAAGAATTCTGGGAGAGCAGGAAGGGTGAGAGATATTCAGTTGGAAGCCAGTTCACTCAGGATGTGTTTAATATAATATACTCATGACTGGCATTCCTAATGAGGCAGAAATTGTGAGAATACTTCCAAATACTGTCATATCTAACCACGTCCCATTTCTTTTCCTACAAAACAATAGAACAAATTTCACTCTGATCCAGATCTTCAGTTCTGACAAAAATGCTTATTTCCATCAAACTGCAGCTGAACTTTTGCCTCTGAGCTGATGATTTCTGTGCCTCCACCCCAGAGGAAATGCTCTTTGTGCTGCACACTTGAGCTGAGCTCTCTACCACTGAATCCTGCCCACCCAAGCTTCCAGGTTGTTTTCCTAAATTATGATAATGCTGACAGTAGGATGAATAAAAACCAAACCTGTTTATTTTCCTCTGTGGAGCAAGAGGACATTTTCTCTACTTCAACAAATGCAAAGTTCCATCTGTGATGCATTTGTCTGCAAACTTTACCAAACCTGGCAAGTCTAGATATGATATTTCTGTTCTTCATTATGCTAAAAGCCCCCAGATCCCTGATAATAGGATTTCCACAATATCTCCTGTAATGGGGAGCAAGAATATTTTCTTACTAGGGACATGACATAAATTCATCTTCCCTTGAGAATGAATTAAATGAAAAAATTTTCTACTGTAAAATTTGCATGATTTAAGGACTATTTATTCCTTAATTCTTAATGGATATAATTCAATAAGTGTTTATATTGATGACCATGTGGTTTGAGCATACTTAAGGCTTTCAGAATTGGAGAAAACACTTTGCTAAGACTGTCAGTGCTTTTGATGGGTGCTGGGAGAAGAATATTTCTTGAACTCTCTTTGGGGAAAAAGAAAGAGTGCTTTTCAAGGTTTAAATATCAGTATTAAAAGCACAGGATCTGCTGTCACCAAAGTTCCCATCTTCAAAACTTCAGCAGGTGAAAGCAGGTGGCTGCTTATGGTAGCAATGGAGAGACATTGGAGAGAAGAAGGAGCACAAGACAACAATGAAGATCCCCATGAGCCTGAGGAGCACAGCTCAGAGCCCAGCTGCTGCCAGCCAGGGCAAACAGTCTGTGGTAAACACAATTTTCACAGGCTAAGTGTTCAGCTATTCTTTAAAGGCTTCCTCCCTTTCATTTCCCATTTCCCTTCAAACTGTTTCTTCCAGCAATTCTGGAAGTTTTGCTATGAGAAGGAGCTGATATTCAGTTTTAATACAAATTAAACGGACACTTTTTGACTGACAAGGGCAACAGATCTAAAATGGTGAGCCCAAAGTACCTTTCCCCTGCTTATCAATTCTGTTCCATCTTCATCCTTATATTTTCATGTTCCTTCTCTTTGTCTCTCTTTGCTGCATTTTGCTCATAGTGGGAATAGAGATGTTTTTCCCTATAGTGGATTATTGTAGATGAATTTTCCATAATAAAACAGTTCCCAAGCTTGCTATTCTCCATAGAATTTTAAATAAAATATCCCTGATTTGAAGACAGAATGATCTATCTGAATCAGATCCCAGACATGAAAGCTTCAGAGCAGAAAAAAAAATTAAATATTTAGCATGAGTTATACAATATTAAAACCAAAGGAGGCTCAGAGTCAGAGCAATGATATTTACACAGCATTCTTGATTTTGACACAAGAAAAATGTTTAACCTAATAACAAAAATATTCCTCAAATAAAACCACAAGTTCCTAGACCTAACTTCCCAACTTTTTGTAAATGTAGCTTTAAAATATTCATACATACTACTTGAAACTTCTGACTTGCATTTTTAATAATAAAACTTTTTTAAACCAAGTAAAACATGTGATGGCACTTGCAGGGCTGTGTTCAGCCTAGTGGGAGCCCTGGTCCTCCTGTGGCCAGCAATTTCCTTCCCTCTGCAGGAAAGGAGGAGAAACCTTCCAGAAACAGAGAATGCAGGACCTCAATTAATCCTCCTCTTAATTGGCCTGACTATCAGAACCTTTTGTACACCCTACAAATGTAAAATTGTTGAGCACACAAAGTGAGCTGTAGAAATTAGACATAAATCCATAAGGTTTTCTATTTGGCAAAATTCTTCTCCAGAGGATTTTAAGTCCCCTAAATTTCCAGGGATTGGAAATGCTGATTGGCCTGTACAGGTCAACAAATTGGATAGGTGCAGGTGAGTTGCCTGGCCAACAGTCATTATTTCTTGCATATTTTTAGGGAAAAAAAGACAATTTTGGAATGTAATCTTGTCATTCATAACAAATTTTAGTCCTTTGTAAAGTAATTTAAACACAAGTACTCCCAAGGGTTTGTTTTTTGCAGGATATTGACAAACATGACTAATCTGTTGTGCCACAATTTACTGAGGGATAAGTGCTCCTCTACAGAGATTAAAAAAAATATTCAAAACAACAACATGAGAACACAAAAAAAACCTTGGCACTTTTCCCCTTTTAAAAGATATCACCTTTCTTCAGTTTTTATTTTCCATGTTTTAAAACTTTTGAACTTGCATATTTTTAGGGATCAGGAAAGTATTTTTTCCGACAGGTACGACTATTTGACACTGTGAATATTTGCACTGTTCTAGCCCACTTCATATTCTTATTTATGCATTGATTGTTGGGCAGTAATTTAAAAATTACTGTAGCAAGATTAAAAATTATACAAGGAAAGTGGCAGAGAGGAATAAGAAGCGAATCAAATAGAAACCTGATTACTTCAGGTATTACCTTTGGGATGGTTTAATTAAGTGCATTCCTCATTTCATTACAAAATTCAATGAGAACTATAACTGCATTATTTTTCAGTCAGCAACCTTTTTTTTTTTTTAATTCCAATTTCCATATCGATCCCCTCGGTCCTCAGAAGGGTTTTGGGGCAAAATGAGTTCTTGCATTTTTGATTAGGTTGAAAACAATCTGATTTGTGATTTTTCTGTATCTCTTCAGTTCAGTGACTCACTGTGTGAGACAACTTCATGCACAACGATTCAGCAATGGGCAGCACTGAGGGGTTGCAGACAGATCACAAAATCCTGGTAAATTTCTGGGGCTGGGAAATGATGGATTTGTTCACGAGCAGTCCTAAAGTAGGAGTAGATAAACTCTGCTACCCAAATATTTTGCTTTTCGTTTACAAAAAGAAAGCCTTGACTGGTCCAAACTCAGTGGTACCCTAAATACCAAGAAGTTTTTCCTCTGATTAATGGAGATTTCCACAAGATATGACTGCAGTGGTAATTAATCCTGTTAAGTGTTTGCTGCTGATACCCATCAGCGGTAATGGCCTGCAAAGGCATTCACCGCAAGGGATCAGCCACGGACAGCTGCTTTGAAAATGAAAAGTTTACCTTATTATAACTGAAATAACAATGCTTTGGCGTTGTAGGGCACTGAACATTCCTTGCCATGCAGCTTCTCAGAGAAAAAAATGACCACGTGCTTATTTAGCTGCAGGAAAAAAAAAACAAACTGTGTCACAGGAAGATGGAGAAGCTCATCCAGGTCACCCAAGAAACTGGTGGCACAGCTAGGAAAAATGTGAGTTTGTTATGTCCCAGTCTGATGCCCTGTGATCCTCACAAACAGCAGCAGGCTTCATAGCAAAACCTGCTCATTAACTGATACATTGCGGATCTCACATCAGCCCTTTGAAAATCAGTGTTTAGCTGCGAGTAACCAGCGTTTCCCATAAAAGTGCTTGTAACACTGAAACCACTTACAGCTGCTGGGATACAAAGCACGTCTGTCAAAAGAAAATCCTCATTAATAAAGGATGAGAATTCTGGATCTTCTACAAAGCCTTCATGTGGCACCAAAACCTTCTCGCTGCTTGTGAAAATTTTGCCTTTGAGAAGAATGAAGATTTCTAACATGGGCTCACATCAGTGCAGTTACTGCAAGGAGGAATTTGGTCCTGCCTTTCCTCTCTTAACAGCATTGAAGAAAACAGGTGCAGTGAGAAGAAAGAGTGGCAAAAGGCCCATGAAAGCTGACCAGCTGTTCCAGATGTGCTGCTGTTTGCACATCTGGTGGAAGAGGCTCTGATGCTCTGCACAGACTGGGACGTGGATGCTCTGGCCCATCCCTCTCTCAGTGTGATGCCTCAGGTTTTAGCTTTTATATTTTTCAGACTCTGTGCTGCTTTAGTGTGCAGTTCTGAGCTTCACATTAGGGGATGGTGAGCTCTCTGCACAGAGCAGGGAGACAAAACAATTCCTTCTCTTGCTGGGGACCAAGGACAAATGATCCAAATCTCAGCCCAAGAGCACAAACACCGTGGGCTGAAGAGAGAAAAACAAGCAGGATGGGGCTGCATGAGCTAAAGCTGGAATTAACAATGAACTCCAATATGCAAATGGGGCAGAACTGATCACAGTGACAGAGCCCGTGCCCGGCCGTGCATTTTGTGCCCATTTTGGTTCATCTTGGGTGCAGCCCTGGCTGGGCTCTTGTGCTGCCCAAGGTGCATCCATTGAGGAAATCCTTTTAATAAATCCCTACTTTATTCTTTAGCTCTGTCTAGTCTCTGTTCTAGGCCAGCCTTCACAAGACATCAAGTGAAAGGCTGACTCTTGGAAGCAGCATTTGATTTATTTGCTCCTGGCTCACCACAACACAGCCTACATGTTAGTATTTATCATGTTAATTAACATCAGATTGATACTATGCTACAAACGTAGAACAGCAGCAGATCAATTATTTTAGTGAAAAATTGTTGCTTTTTCAAACAAAGCTTCCAAATTTTCACAACAGCCACTGGTGTAAAACTTGAGGCATTTGCATTTTTAATTTCCCCCTGTCATGACTGGTTTTAATTAACCAAAATTACGGTGGCAATGATTGGCACGGCTAGATGCTGAAACTAATTACTAAGATGGCATGAGTTAAGATTTAAAATGTAGATTTAATTTTGGAAAAGGACAAAATAAATACAAATCAGCTCTAGAGCCCTTACAAAGATTGCAGATGGCACCAGTGAGCTGACCTGTCTCTTACAGGGAAGGGGATTTTGTCAGCACATTTGCATGCCGTGCTCTGCCATATTTACTGAAGCCTTTCCCAAAGGCAGCTTCTCATACATTTGTTATTCCTCTCCATCTCTTTGATTAAACAATTGAGCCCCCTTGTAGCTTTTCTATTTTTGCAGGTTTTGATCCATTTGGTCACTGTAGGGATATTTTTTCAAAGCTGTCTCAAAGCACGCGAAGACTTTGGATTGTACCTCCTGCAGTCCTCAAAGGCAATGACATCTCATAATTAACAAACAGCTCTGAGTATATTAAAATGTATTCCCACAATTTCATGCTTGACAGAAAAAAAAAAGATTTAGAAATTGCCTTGACTTGGGTTTTGTTATGTTTTATTGCTCTTGGGTTTTTATATGGTAGGTCTTCTGAGGGTTCTAAAGTCAGAAGACTTCTGAGACTTCTAAAAGTCAAAGAAAAAGGAAAGAAATATCAGAAACTGGGAGCAAAGCAGAAAGAAGAGAAAGAAAAAGAAGAGAGAAAAGACTAGAAAATGAAATTTCAGCCCCATCTATTAGTGAGAAATCAAAGGTTTCTAAAACCCTAGGGTGAATATGTCTGTTGTTTTTCCCTGCTCTGTTTTACACTTCAAGTCAGCAAGTGGTTAACCTTTTTTCTGGTAATTGGTGGAAATTAGTTGGGTAAAAAGATCCTGTTTTGTGAACTACAAAATGTGTAGTTACACAAATGCGTAACTATTTCTTAATATCTTAGAGCTGAAACTTTTGGTTACTAGAAGTATCTTCCTTTTGTTGAGTTTCAGTCCATGTTCTGCTTCTATATTTTGCAACACATGCTTCACATAATTATTTTATATTAATGAGTTTTAATTCATTGTCTCTGTTCCATAGATAACTCTTTTGGTGAAGTTCCTTTTAACTTAGGCTTTAAAATAGCTGCTTTTTTAAAAAGCAAGCAGCAGTTTCAGTGAATTGCTCCTGTTTCTCCCACAGGTTTGAAGTCCAAGGGGGCTGTTGGGATCTGCTGTGTCTCCTCAAGTCACTCAGTTCCCTCAGATCAAATAGGCTCAAGTCAGAAAAATGGAGACCCCAGATTTCATTTTGAATGCAAACTAAACATCTCTCAGCAAATCAGAAGAGTTTTCTTTGAAATGATGGGAAAATAGCCAGCATGGGCTTCAGGGCATGAATTATTTCAGCAGTCTCATTCTAATATTGTCCAAAGCACCTAATTCTGCAGACCCAAGTGTGCAAGAAATAAAATTGTATGAAGAAAGGCATGGCCTCTCACCAAATGATCAGGCAGAGGAAAAAAACCAGCAGCTCACTGTAACAGTACCCTGCAAGATCTTTATTAATATTACTCTTGTTATAATAATGCACATAGTGGCTGTTTTCAGCCATCCTCAGAGAGGATTTGAGGAGCTGATGCTTACAGAGTGTAAAATGATGCTCCTCTACTGAAATGAATGCAGCTCTGCTGAGTCCTGTGAGGTATAAATTAGCTGATTGCTGTGAAAGTGGAAAGGAGAAACGATGGTGGCATTTCAGCAGACAGAATTTGCTCAGATTTTAGGGATGCCACGTTGAAGATTCCAGTATGGGCAAAAAAGTGAAACCCAGCCTTTGCTAACCACAGCCCCTTGTGGGCTGGACTGATGTCTCCCACTCTTGATAAATCCCATTAAAGCCTTCCCTTGGAGCAGGAAGCAGGGGAAAAGGTGCTGCCCCAGACTCCAACACTCCTTACAATGTATTTCCCCAGCTCATTTTCATTCCAGAAAGGGCCTGCAAATGCCTCTGCCAGGCAAACAGCACTTTTGGGATGGAGACAGTCTTAAAGTAGGGATGTTTTTAGCCTTCTCAGTTACTCTAGTTTGGCACCACTAGAGAACTGCAAGAAATCCTGATCTTCCTAAGCTTGTCTATCTTTAAAAACACATGTATTTTTACCTGGAAAGCAAACCCCTTTCAAGGGCATTTGCTCAACTTTCTCCCCTGCATCCTCTCCTCTGCAGGCAGAGCTCAAAATGCTACTGATGATTACAGCCAACCCTCTGACCTCCTTTAAATAAAAACCTGAATTTCCCAGTGTTGTGAGACAGAGCAGAGACTTGTACCATTCACCCCCTGACAGGACCAGAATAAAAACTCTCCTTTTGTTTTCCAAGTGTTCCCAAACATCCTTATTTCCCTAGAAGAATCCCCTGAGCACTCATGTTTGCCATTTCTTAAGCACCTGCAATGAGGACAGAAATCAGCTGGATTATATTTTTAGATGAGCCTTACTTAAACCCTGATGTTTTCTCTAAATTACAGATTAGTTTATTGAATTTTCCTTCCTTGGCTTTCTTAGGGATACAGGTGTGCTCACCCATGCAAACACTGCCCTTACCTTCACTTACATTGTGTAAAATGTTTTAAATTTCACCATAGAGCTGGAAATCTTGTCTGTCTGGCAAATTTAGTTGAAACATCCCAGTTTTCTTCCAAGAACACCATTCTCCCCTCAGACTGCTGAAATTGGATTACACTGAGGAATAAATTATAGAAAGTGCTAAGAACTGCCAACAGCCAGCACCTAAACCTTACAAGACTCTTCTGTTACAGATGAAGGTCTGAAACTCCTCCAAAACAATAAATAAAAGCAGGATTCTCACTGCAGATTTTTAAACATCTTGGAAAACTCCATTCATGACTCAATTTCAAGATTCCGAGAGAGGTTTTGCACTGCATTTCCATTTATTACTGAGGACTAGTTGCTCCCAAGTTGCCCTCAATAGAAATCCATTCAGACACATTGTTGGTAGAATACAAAATTTTGTTTAAGGAGCTAAGTTGACCCTAATTTCAGTACATTGCTGTACAGCTCACTGAGGTTGTTTTAATATGATAGTAGCAATTCAGCTGGTGCACAATGCTGTTGTGATTTTCAAACAAATTCAAGCATGAAGTTTGTAACAGCGTATTAATTTCTAGTCCATGTAATTTTCTGAACTTAAAAAGGGGAGGATGGAGCTATTCAGAACTGCTGCTTTTCATTCCAACACAGGTCTCCTGCAGCACCATGACTTTGTCCTGCCCAGGGACAGAGCCCAGCCAGGGATTACAGCCCAAGCAAACCTTGCAGGTGAGGGTGAGCATGATTCCACTGATGGCTCTGCTGGCACAGGCTGCACCCAGGTGAGTTTGTTTCCTCAGACTAGAAAATCTCCACCCTTTGCTACCAATTCAGAGCAGCTAAGTGCTGGAACCCACACCTGACTCCCCAGTTCAAATGACCTGATTTTCCCTCCAATTAGAAGATGCTGATTTGCTTAATGCCTTTGGGAAACAGACTGTCCTGCCTAAATACACACACTGGGTATTTATAGGTCTTCAATACACAAGCCTGAAAAACCTTGGCTTCCTTCCTTGGCTGAAAACTGGGTTAATGAGGAGAAACATCTGCCAGCCTGGAGATTTAGTAGTCCTGGCCATGTGGCAAGCATCTCAAAAAACTAATAAAATCCAACAACTTAAAGTAGGAAGAACACTAGGAATAAAAGTTATTTACTTGCAACAAGCCTGTCAAGAAACATCCTCTCTTTTTATTTCTGAGATGAGCTGCTAAAAATCTCAGGACATGATTTGTGTCCTGCACTGAGGGCAGGAGACACTGGAAAGGCAATGGTCCAGGGAGCAGTGACTGCACACAATCAAGGCCTGTGCAAACAGGGAACAGAAGAGGGAGAGATGATGCTGATGAATTATTCATGAATAACAATGCACTCTACACAGGGGTGGGTGTATGAAGCCCTCATCTCCATTTCCTCTCCTGCAAACAGCTCAAGGAACAGCTATTCCAACTGACAATCCAAAACCCCAGCATTTTGTTCTGTATGGGATGAGCAACGATGTCCAAATAGATTTGTGAGTTCTCTAGAAATGCTTCATAACCCCACCAAAAGAACAGTTGTACATCCCCAAGCAGCACACAGTTCTTTATTAAATTGCTTGGCTGAGGTTTTGCAGTCCATTCCTTCTGAAAGATGCTGCACTGACAATCTGGCAGTGGCCTGGAGAGCCAGACGCAGAGCTGGGACAGATTTGTGCTGGGAGCACTGGCAGAGATGGGAGAAGGCTTCTGCTCAAGCTAAGCACCACACATGCTCAGAGTGTCAGTCTTCTGCTAAACAATCGTCAAGGATTCAGTTTTAAATGGTGACTCAGAGTAATTTACACACAGGGAGTAGGAATTTAAAACCTTTGATTTCATTCCATGATGTCCAGTGGGTCCTAAATGAAAATCCAGGAAACTTATGTCCTGAAAACTTTTGCAAATGCTTTTAAAAGGTAGACTGACCTCTATGTAGGACATCATCCAAAACCATGAATCCAAAATCATGAACTCCTTTGAAAGGACAACATCAGAAAAAAAGACTAACAGGTGAAAATAAAATTCAAAATATTGGCTAAAGCCCATGGGTGATGCACAGTGTCTGGAGTTTGTACCATTCTGATTTCATCTCAGTTTGAGTATTCAAGAGAAGTCTATTTTGAAAATCAAACAGCAGATTCTGATTAATTGAATAATTCAGAGTCAAATTGAGTTGAAACTTTTTTTTAATGCTTACTTTATTTTATTCTACTGGCTAGGCAGAAATTCTTGGGGAAGGCCAGGAAGTGGTGGGGATTTGTTACAGCTGACATTGCTTTATAAAATCTGCCTTGGGGCTCTTTGTGGTGCCTGAAATGGTATCAGACATGCAGGAGCTGCTCTAATGCTCAGGGTTTTCCAGGGATGCTGCACCAGTGCGGGAGAAGGCTTCTATTACAACTGGAATTACAATTAACCAGTTCATTGGGAGTATCCTTCTTTAAATAATGAAAGGAACTCTTATATAACCAGAAACAGTCCCAAGGAGTGAGTAACTAATTTGTACATTTTCCACTATGAATCATAACCTCCCTATAATAAAATGTAATAAGATTGAATTTAGTTCTTTAATAAAAATGTACAGTATTGTTAGAAAGATGCTAAATCTTCAGTTTGCAGAAGGGATTAGGAGGTTTGTTTGTTTTTTTTTAATCTGATACAGCTGCTGTTGAAACAAATTCTAGTCCCTAGGGGTTTCAAAGTGAAAAAAAATTTAAAAATTAGCATAATAATTTCACTAGAGGGCTCTCGTAGTTTGGATGTTTATTCCTTTTCTATTTAATTTCCTCCTTATCAGGGATGTGACACACACACCTTCCTCAAGTATGGAAAGAGAAAAGGGTAATAGTGCAAGAACAGTAAACCACTTATGATAGGAACTTTTCTATCTTGATGCTATGGGCAAAATTAGGAGTAGTGGGAAGCAAACAGCCGTGTGGGTAAAATTAAAACTGTTTTCCACCACCACAAAGACACTTACAAAGCTTTGTCACAAGCAGGATGACTTTGGCAGCATTTTAATTGCATCTGTTATCTGTGGGCGTGGGCAGCCCAGTGAAACTCATCTGAGAGCTGCATGGATGTGTCTTCATTAACTGATGACATTAAGCTAATGATGAAATAATGATCTGTGCAGGACTAATGTTTTTACTGTAATGTAATAACCCATGAAGAGTGTGTTTTGGATTGCTTTGGTATTTCCTTTAAATAATTCCTAAATCTGATTTTTATGAGGCTATTTTCTTCTCCCAGGATGTCCAACAAAAGGAAACACCAGGGCAGGTGGCCTTTGGAGCAGGCAGTCACTATGCTTTGATAAAGAGTTGTCTGTGATGACATTTTTGCTTGTAAACCTCATCCATTTTTCAGGCTTGAAGGGACCTTCCCACACCAGTTAAGCCTGGACTTTCACAAGCTGCAGTAGAGCTGCACCCTGTGAGAAGCTGAGGGTCAGCAATTCCGTGAGCGGTGAGAACCAGGGTGACACAAAGCTCCGGTGGCATCGTGGGGCCATGGATGGTTATGCAAAAATCAGAGTGCACTCCAGAAACATGAGAAAGTCACACTGTTCAACGTCCCAACTTTACCCAGCACTCCCAGAGGCTAAAGCTGAAGTGTTTCCTGACTCCTTCTGCAGTAAAGGAGGGCCAAGCAGTGAGGCAAAATGCAAGGACTGAGATAAAACCTTCACCTGCAGCTGAGCAGGGAGTAACCCCCTCATTTCAGTGTCTGCACATCTCCCAACTACCAAGCTCTTAATGCTTGCTCTCTGCCAAAGCTTTTCTGATCTTCCTAATCCAGCAGCCCCCCATCTCTTCCTTATCTAATTACACAAAATATTCTGTCACTGTACTCCCTTCCATCATTTTCTCACCCCACTTAGCAGGCCAGTCTAGCCCAGGCTGAATCTTTCCACACACCCAAGTCTGACTTGTTGCAGGCTCAGCTTATTGCAGGGTAATTTTCTATAAAATACTTCATTTACTAACTTAGGTAGAGCTCCTTCCTTTGGATACCCTGACTGTGAGATGCAGAAAAGGGTTAATTATTAGGGCTGGACAGAATAAAAGAAATAAAATGTTTTCTGTGATTGAAGGCACACAAAATAGTGAATTGTTCATATATCCTCCACAAGACTCTCAACACACTGCACACAGCAAATAATTAAAAACACTTCAAAGCAGGAGCTGCATTTTTAGGTAGCTTAAGTCCTTTGCATGTGTTCACTGTTGGAAAAGAGTCCTTGATTGCATGAATTAACCTTCATTTTAAAAGTAAATGAGTGATTCAGACATGAAAATCCTGGGGTGGTTCAACAAGGCAACAAACAAATGGTTTGGGACTCTCAGAGGCATCCAAGCCACACAAGGCTGTTTTAGCCCTTCCTCAGGTTCTGAGGATGCTCTCAGCTGCCACATGGCAAAGCTTTAGACCCTACCCTTCCAGCAAAGTACAACAGGTTGTAGCCATCCACTCCTAATTGCATGCCAGAGAAAGATGTAGTAATTCTGTAGGCACTGAATTTGGTAGCAGATGTTTATTCCTGTTCCATAGCTTGTAGGAAATCTAAGTTCAGCAGGAAGAATTTCCATACAATAATAGGCTCCATATTGATATTTTCATATGCTTATTATCTAAGGACACCGTTTGCAAAGGTGATTTATTGCAGAATTTCCTTATTCTTATTGCTCGTGGTGTGATTTGTTATTAGCCACACTTAAGTGAAACATCTGCTCACACCCCTCTGCTACATCTCTCACAGAAACAAAAATTTTCCAGGCACAGCCAGAGCACGTTAGAAATGGAATCTCACCCCCTTTGCTTCAAATCACTGGGGTGATGAGGAACATGAACTATTTTACATTTTGTCTCAAGAGAGTTATAAATATTGAATCCTCTAGCACAGGGTCACTGAATGTCACTCAGTTTTCACCTATAGGATGATGGCAAATCCCAATTTTTCATCCTATGTATTCTCTCTCTCTCTCACCACCATCAGAAATTCAGTTTTTGCCTTAATAATTGCAATCATCCTTCCACACATAATTCTGCTTTTTTCACAGAGATTTTTCTCCATGGTTTGCTTGGGACTGACTGGATATTCAGGGCCTTTTTCCTCAAGACTTGTTAATCCCTAAAGGCATTCTCTAGTTTCCTTTCATCTTCTACCACTTCTTTGAAGTTGGGGGCTCTTTTCTTTATCTCTCTTGAAGCTTCCAGGCCAAATTTACAGAATTAAAGCTGAAACTGCAAAGAGCAGAATGGAATAAAGATATATATTGTTAACTTGGACCGTGCTGGAGCATAAAATAAAATAAAACATCTCAGCCAAGCAAAAGTGCACTGCAGAACAGGAGAACAGAGAATAGCCCAAGTAGCTGAAATCAGACATTGCTCTAAACACTGAGTTTTCTTGTCTGTGAGCCACACAAAGTATGAGCTGCCTCAATGCCCTTTTAAAATAGCCCCTCTATAGTGTAATGCAGCTAAAGGAAAGTTTTACACTCCTTGTTGTTGATCAGAAGCCATTAAAAAAAAAAAAAAAAAAAAGGTGAGGAGCAGAGGTGTGGAAGAAATGAAGTCCCACAAGTAAAAGACACACAGGAGAGGTGGAGAAAAGCCTGGAGAAGGAGAAATCCCTGGAGCAGCAGAAGCTGCTGGAGGCACCTCCTGATGTTTGCCCTTCACTCCCAGTGTTTTTAAATGTTCCCAAAAAGTCTCCTTTTTATACAGTCTGGAAACCTGTATTTATAGCTGTTCTCAGAGAAGCTGATTACTTCTCAGACTCCATGATAAATTACCTCAGTTAATATCTTTTTTCACAAGAATTACAGTCTTCAATTTAATAGAGTTATAAAAGCATAACTTGAACTCTCCTGATTTCATTGGAAAGCAGGGAGATTTGGAAGGATTTAATAACTGATAATCTGCTCGGCACAAAGAATGTAAGTGTTCTTCAGATGTGCATTTCTGAGCATGCACGGACTGCAAAACAATATTATAAAAACCTTGAAAAGAATGATAAACTAGAAAAATAAAGGTTATGGGATTCTGATAAGCACAGTATTACACTGATGATCACCCTAAAATGAGATGCTATAACAAAATCAATGCTCACTGCTCTGTTTGCAAGGGTTTGATAGGGAGAAGTAAAATCTGTGCAGATCCTGACCAGCCCTTAGCAACATCCCTGACTGTAATAAATTACATTAAGGCATTCAGGCAGTAAATTACTTGGAGATTGTTACAGAGCCAACTGCTCCACAATG
>WEZZ01026858.1:0-52274 GCA_013400585.1 Chloropsis cyanopogon | reverse complement strand
TACAGAGCCAACTGCTCCACAATGTCTCTTGCATTAACATGTAACCTCACAGAGGTATCTCTGATAGGAGGTACTGCACTGTGAGCTTTGCCTTCCTAGGTCTGGCTTTCTCAAGGCCTGGCTTTATTTTCTGTGGTTTTACAGAGCTAACACCAGCACAATCCTTTGTATCCATATTGATCTCTTTCTTCTCTCAGGCCGATTATTCAAGTCATTACTTGTTAGCACTTAATGAAATGCCTTGCTTCCAAACACATCAAAAGCAGATATTGTTTTCCAGCCAATTCTCCTATTTACAAAGCTCATGCCAGTGACACCTCTGCTGCAATTCTGCTTTTAGTTCAAGCTCAGCCTATGAAAGTTTACAGACATTATTTTGTACAGGAAAATGTGTTGTTCAAGAAACTGCTTTCACTGGAAACTGCTCTTTACATATCTGTCCATGCAGCCCAACAAAGGGAGTTGTTCCACAAGGTCACTCCTCACCTGAACTGAAATGATAATGCTGATCTGCCTGTAAAAAAACTGAGCAGTCACCATAGAAAGTTTTCTTTTTTTCTAGGGGACATTCTTCCACTCTTACTAATTTTCTGGACTATTTACATCAACCTCTCTGAAATGGGAAATGTTGATGGACTGCAGTCTAAGTCAGGGAGAATTGGTTTAAGAAAAGGTCAGGCTCAAAGGGTTCCTGTCAGCTTTCAGTGAGTGATACCATTAGTGGCCTTTTCCAGAGAGGCTAAATGGCATTAGTGATGCTGCCAATTTGTAATTTTAACAGAACAATCTAAGTTCACCTGCAGGGATTCTTTTGATTTTTTATTTCTTGATTTTTTAAATGCTTCCCCACCCCCATATTCTCACTTGCTTCCTGACCTTGGAAATTAGCACTGACTGTATCTTTATTTTCTCTCCTTCTAAGAATGTGGTAATACTGATCTAAATGCTGCCTTAACTTTCAGACAAAAGCCCTGATGAACAGATATCATAAGGACAGGAATATTAAAAAACAGTCACAAGGCAATATAGAAGCCACATTTTCACCACTGACACAGAAGATTAAGTACTAAATATGCTGAAATACTTGCTAGACAGCAAAAGAATAATAATCCTAGAAGAAATTGCTCTTCAGAAGAGTTTCACATAACTGACTAGAATGGAGGACTTTCAGCTCCCACTACGTTTCATTGGAGGAATCAGCCAAAATTCCTGCAAATCAAATCGCCAAATGTTGTGTTTGAAGAGGTTTTCAGTAATTTTCACTGAAGATGGCAAACAGAAAAAAAAAAAAGGCACCATAGATCTTTGTCTTTGCCTGACTGTAAATGGACTTTTTGTGCAATTTCATCCCTGTTACATTCAATAGAACACTGAACCTCCCAGTGGGATGTACAACTCTGCATTTTTCCATCCTGACTAGAACCAGGAATCTTGGGCACCAACTCCACAGTGATGAGAGCTGCCAGATTTGCTCTCCTGTACACAAGAGTGACTTCATTGGAACAAGCAGTGTGGGAGGTGTTGAGAGGATAGAGGACAGAGATTGTCAGCAGATAGCCACAAGCTTAGGATCTCACCAGCCTCTGCCAGTTTTAGAACTGGGCTCAGCTGTGGGCTAAGCAAGGAATATCTGTGGCAGTTTGTCCAACACAATCTGGCCATGTCAGTAAAGACACAGCCATGTCACAGTTTAAATAACAGTGAAGGATGGGATGATTGATGCTCCAGTCACATAAAATAAAGAGAAAACCACTCCACCTTGTTCTATCTCATCACACAGAAACGTTCACACAGGTTAACTAAGGAGAGCTGAGCACCAGAACTACTGCACAGCATGAATTGGTATTTGTGAAGCAGGTACAGCAATCTAAAGGAAGAATCTCATCGTGAAATTTCAAGGAAAAAAAGAAAACAAATCAATCAACCAGTATCAGAACTTTTATCATATTTCAATACATTGATGGAAGCCAAAACAATAATGTAATCACTTCTTAGAGATCAGACCAAAACTGTTTCTTTGATTTTAGGGTATCAAGTCTGCATCTGGATCATTAAAATCCCTTTGTTACACATCAAGCCACCCTTATTTATCAGTCTGATTTTACAGCAGCCAGGAGAAACCTGGGTTCAGCTCCAAGACAAACTGTTCTTTTTATAATTAAGACCAGCACACTGAATGATTTCTTCTCCTGCACTCTGCACCTGCAATGCCATGCTCCAGGCTGCTGGCTTAAAGATCCTCACTGATTTACAAAACACAGGGCAATTGTCATTTTGCCCACAATTTCCACACTCTGTTTTTCCTTTTGTTTTTTTTGTTTTTCTCTCCCCCAGGATAATTTAGAGCCTGAATCTCACAAAGGGCCTGAACCAGCTGGCACACAGTTGTCTCCTTTGATTGTCTCAGCTTTGAGGTGAAGCTTTGGATTCTGAGGATACCAAAGTAACCTCTAGACAGGAAATACTCATTCCTTGTTAGGAAGCATAAACAGAAGAACAGAAGGTAGGAAAAGGAGGTAGAATTCAAAATAATCTTTAGGAACCTTTTTGTTATTGAATGAAGTTTCCATCTAAGATGACCATGATGCATAATGAAACAACATTGGAGTTACCCAAGTGTATTTAAAGGAGGTAAATTAGACAAAACAAAATAATTCACATGGAGAAAAAGAAAAAAAAAAGGACAAAAGGGACATCCTAGAGTTAGAAGGTGAGAGAAATAAAATCTACATGGACAAAAATGTCCTTACTAGATTGCAGAGAGAAAAAGGGAAGGAATCTAGATTGGAAGCCTGAAAACAAAAGTTCTCATTAAAGAATGAAAAGAAAATACCTGGAAAGAAAAATAGCTGTACAAAGAAAATCAAAAACACAAGAGAAATCCATGCACTTGAAAAATTGTGAAGAAATGTTGAAACAACTAAGTATACACAAGACCAAAAATGCTCTGAGGGGAAAATTAGACCAAAAAAGAGAATTAGAAAGTAAACCAACAAGAAGTGCTCAAGCAGAGGAAAGAATATCAAAAACTTGGGTTGGGAGGACAGAGTGTGTTGCACTACATTTTATAGAAGGATGGAACTTATTTACCACTTAAACTCTCTTCAGACTAACAAAGTGAGAAACCTTGAAATTAAGCTCAATATGAGAATTCTCCTGAATCCTGATAATGGACTCTGGCTTTACAAAGACATAATTTCTCCTATTTTATTTCTGTTTTCACACATTGCCCCTGTCCATTACCTTAAAATCAACT
This sequence comes from Chloropsis cyanopogon, assembly GCA_013400585.1. Classification (NCBI taxonomy): domain Eukaryota; kingdom Metazoa; phylum Chordata; class Aves; order Passeriformes; family Irenidae; genus Chloropsis; species Chloropsis cyanopogon. Next base: position 49,018 of record WEZZ01026858.1, on the reverse strand, counting down.
CTCTGATAATCCCAGTTAGCAAAACTTGCATTTCTTGCCTCCCAGCACCCCTTGCTCTGGCTGTCATTTTACTACTTGCAATAGAGTGTATGCATGATCTTATTTTTAAATTAATGTGTGGAGTTGCCGTAATTAAGCAATAAATGAAAGAATAAATAAAAAGCAAAACAAGCCTCAGCTTTCACTGGTGCTAATAAGAAACAAAGTACTACAGTGGTGTTATTCCAAAATCAGATAATGTTGAGAGCAAAAGTCCCATGCAGTTTCTTGTGACTACCACACACAGTGACAAGGACATAAGAAAATAATATGCCTTCAGGTTTCAAAAGGCATTTCATTAATTTTAGTATATTTAACTACTATGTTTGCTTATTTAAAATACACTTTTGCCAGTCACTTCTATTCTTCAAGAAAATAAATTTTAAAAATGCAAATGTTCTGTTTTTTCACAGAGCAAGAACGTACAGAGGTGTTAAACCTGAAGTAAAGAGCTATAGAAGTACCAAGACAGGGAGGAAGCTGTGTTTTAATTAACAGTAATTGATCATTAACAGCTAATTCCTTCCACAGGGAAGATTTTCAGGATACCTTGAATTTAAACATGCTGATGTCTGATGGAAGCCAAAATTGGCACGAGCAGGTAGAGCCATGCTCTGCTGAGGGATTTTATAATCAGGTGCACACAGATTCAGAACTGTAAACATAATTATTTGATGACTCATTTACTTGTTTCAATTAACAACAAAAGAATGCACGAGTTGCTTTATGGCTGCAACATCCAATGCATCTAAAAAGAGACATCAAGCAGAGCCATATTTCATGTTCATGCTTGCATAGCAGCCTGTCAGGTGTTTGCCACCTTCACAGCCCTCAGACACACACACCCCTCTGCCAGGAGAGCTTTTCAACAACTAAATAATGGGAGTGATTAGCAACACACCCAAAAATAATCCACAGATGGTTGTAGACTCATTGTGGATAAGGTTTCTGGGTTTAGGTTTATTATATATATCTTTTTTTTTACTTAGTTTAAATCCTTCAAAGCAACTAAACTGGTGGACTTGTCTGAAGTATTGTTCATAGGCAATATAAGTTAATGGACTGTTTATCAGGAAAATCTGAATAAGAGAGGGGCAGTCATGGGAGAATTTAATGCCAGGGTTAAAGCTCCCAGTCCCTCCTGAATTCCTGAATCTCCTGCAGACATCTGTTTAAAAAAATGAAGAAGACAATCCATTAAGATGCATGCTTAGTGTTTTGGTATATTTATTCTCTAGGTATACAGATTTTCCTGGCATGGCTCATTTCCTCTAGGACAATTCTCCTCTGCACTTCAGAGATTCCAGCTCATCTCCCACCCAAAGTTCACAGCTCACGTGGGGTGGAATAGAAGTTCAGCTACGAAGTGTTTTTGGCAGTGCATGGCTCTGTAATCCCAAAACTTCCACAATTTAAATTGGATAAGAAGCAGTGTTTCCTCTGTACTATAATCCCACTCTTCCAGACTGGCAGAGTTCATTGATAAATATCCCCTCCCTGAATTTTGGGCATCAGCACCCCATGGAGATCTTGGGAGGCGGGGGCACAAGGGTTGCCTCTGGCCTTTCCTTCACTCCCAGGTAGCCCCATGAGAAGGATGGCATGACAGACATTTTCCAGAATTCCCATAAAACTCCTTTCTCTGATTCAGCCCTTTCCCAAGCTCCACTCTCTCCCTTGCTCTGCTTTGCTTCAGACAGCCCCAGTTCCCCAGCTCACTCAGCACAGTAAAATGCAATCATTCCCCATCACTGCTGTCCCTCAGTTCCCTGGTCTGGACAGCTATCAACTCATTCTGAGTTAAGTTTGATATTTTAGTTGCATTTGGAAGATTTCCCTTCCAGTGAGCTGACTATGGCAGTGAAGCCATTCCAACGGCCAGTTAATGCTTTTACTTGCCCCTTGTCATTATGCAGTAAAATATGCTTTACAGAAGAAGTCACATTTATGTGGATGTCTGGGAATCACTGACAAAGAGCTTTTCCCTTTCTGAACAGTGCTGAACGTGCCAAATCCAGTGTTTCATACACAGTGCTCCAGACATCTCCAGAACACGATTTGTCACTGCATTTCTACGGCTCATTTTCTCCCCATGCAGCTTTTGTTAATGACAATGAGCTTTCACTTAGAACAAAGTGAGAGCTTCAGTTTTCAGGTACAGATGTGGTTCATGAAGCACAGGAAGCACAGCAGGGATGGAATCCAGGAGCACACACCTCCCTGCAGCAAAAGGAAAGCGCTTGGGACGAAGCCCCATCTCATGAGATCAGTCTGGCTTTGAATGGCCACCCACAAATTGCTGCCTGGGGCTCTTGCACCATCATTTTGTAACCCTCTCACAAGGACCGTTTGGACTTTTAATGCCTTCCCCATGGAAAGTAATTAGGGAGGATGAAAAACTTCTGTGCTGCAGTGATTCATGGCTTTTCTCTTCCCGCTAATTGTTGTGATTGAAAAGGGAACCTTTGCTGCAGCTCTAAGGACAGTCAGGTATCTTATAGCCCTCTCTCCAGAGCTGCTCCTGGCACTCCTGGCTGCTGGAGAAACTCCCACAGCTGAGGACTGGGAGGATTTCCACTGCACAGGGGAGCAGCTCTGGGATAGGGAAGGAAAGCTGCCCTGGCATTCCTTCCTCCTGTCCTGCCCATCAATCTCCTACCACACTCTTGCCTATCTAAGGCAATATCATTAGAAAAGTTAATCCAAGGAACCTTTTGGCCAGTTGAAGAGGTCAAAAACCAGAATAGAACAATCTTTCTTTTGTTGTTTTTAATACTTCACCACATTTTCCATTCACCTGGCTGTCCTAAAATACTTTAATATGGGCATGTTAAATTTTCTAATCAGGGTCTTTTTGCACAGATATCAGGAAGTTGTTTCCACCCAGCAGCCAATTCAAACTTGTTGTTTGTCTGGCAAAAAAATAAAGAGCTTTCCAGAAGGTACTAGAAGGAAACAATTAACAAATGATCTTCCGTGACGGCTCTTGACAACATTGTACACCTCATTATTGTTTGTCATCTCTTGTCCTCAGCACAAAAGCAGACAAAGATTTTCCCAAGGGTAAATCTTTGTCAAAATGTGCTGCTATGCTGACAGGTTCAAATTAGTGGTTGATGGGAATTACCATAAAACTTGGCATCCTTCCTCTTTGTCACTGAAAATGAAATTTAATTGATGAAAGCAGCAGCAGGTGGAATTAAATCTTGTCTGTTTAACACTCCAGTGATAGATAGCAGAGATTTAGAAAATTAATGCTGAGTTTAGAGAGTAGCTGGTGTGAAAGAGCAGCAATTGGGGAAGTTGGGTAATAGAAGGGTCCAGTGTGGCAACTAAAGAGATGGGTATGATGGAAGGTGAAGAAATTGTGGCATGAGAAAAAAATGAAAAAGAAAATTCGACATTGAAATGGAGAAGTACAAGGAAGGGAAATAGGGTTTCAATACAAATTAATGGTTTTTTAGGCAAACTATTCATATCCTTTTGGTTTACAGCTTGGTCAATGTTTTTCACTGGCTAGTTTTTTATTTCACAAATAAAAAATTCCTCTGTCCTGAAAGCAGGAAGAAAAGTGCTTGGAAATCTGTGCTCTGCTGTGAGGTTTTTCTGTGCCCTTCAGCCACTTGTGCCAACATTTTCAGATGCATTTGTCCTACCTAGACCGTGACTTAGATGCTCTGTTGAGCATCCAACATCTACAGCAATAGAGACACTTGTAGCAAGAAAAATAAAACTCATTAAACCTGGGAAACCACTAAAGAAATCTACTTTTCTGAGCTGTCTGTTAATAAAGAAGATTAGATGTAGAGCTGTAAATGAACAAACCTGAATCTTTCATTTATTAGGATTTTTTACTTTGTGTAGTTATTAAAACCCTGAAGTTTTCGTGAACTTGTGCTTATGAACTGAACAATAAAACTTCAAAAGGAGTTTAAATAGGATTACCCAGGCTAAATCTCAGGCTTTAATACTCAGCTCTTTCTTGATCCATGTAGAACACTGCCTGTTGACAATGCAGGGCAGATGGTACACAAACCCCCAGCCTCCAAAAAATCATGTTAGCACAACCCCATTTAAGAGGCTGGAAGTGTTTGGTCTGCATTTTAATACCATCAAACTTAATCTGTTTAACATGGCTAGGAGAACACTATTTTCCACTCTGCATTCAGAGTAACTTTCCATGACAAACACTGGGGAAAAGCTTTAAATAAGTCATGAAGAATTGGTCATTTTTTTCCCTCTCTAATTTCTTGCATTTTCCTATTCCCCCAGGAACCTCTGCAACAGCATTCCCAGGTTCAGCCAGGCAAATAACACACACATTTTCACCATCCACTGCTCATTTTGTTGGTCCTCAGCTTGGGGACAAGACTGGCATCACTTGCTCCATGCAAGGGATTCCTGGAGGATTTGTGGGAATCTGAGCCACAAGCAGCTCTTAAACCTGATCTATTGGCAAGTGCAGCCAAAGGAATATGGAACAATAAAGCTTTTCTGTTTATTCCTTTTAAAAATATCAAATTATCATGCAGTGAATGTACTTATTCTCTTCTCTGCAAAATTCTGTCAATTAAACATCCTGGTCCTTCCTTCCTTTCCTTCCTTTCCTTCCTTTCCTTCCTTTCCTTCCCTTCCCTTCCCTCCAACAAACTCTGACCTGTAACATCCCTTTTCTTTGACTCTTCAGTTTGGCTGAGGATTTTTCCAGCAAAGTCTCTTATCCTTCTCACAGGACAACAAAACACCCTGCCCTAAATCAGATCTTTCCCCTCAACATTAATCACAAACCACTTTGGTTTGCTCTTATTTTTTGGTTTGTGTTAAGGAGCAACACAGGCCAGTATTTATGAAGTTGTCAAAGTGCTACTCTAGGTCTTCATTGGCTTTCAGTTTATTATGCTTAGAAATAACATAACAAAGTAACATAACATTACCTGCACGTTCCAGCCATTCCAGTAGGGTTGTCAGACAACAGTCAGAAAGGCAGAAACTTCCCAATGAGAAAGGAAATGGAAATGTCTGGTAGGACAATACTGGAATTCAGCACCAGAAGGAAACTGGTGAGAATGCCTGCTGAATAAATAGGCAGGTTCAAAAGCAGCCAAAGGGAAGCAGGCCCATGAGGGCAGAGAGCACCATTTTCCATCATTTTCCATCTTTCATCCTAGTATTTTATTTGAACTGACCTATTTGGCATTACAAAGATTTCAGATGCTTCTGTTGCTAAAATACCTCTGTAACTCACAATAAAGAGCCTGGGGCAACAGTCAGTGTTAGTCTTACATTTCTAAACCACCTTCTAAAAAGTTACTTTTTAAGACCCAGGATGTCAGTTTGGCAAGTTTGACCCTTCCAAAAGGGCAGGCAAAATGAAAACAGAATGGAAATCTCTTTTTATTTCCATTGTGGGTTTATTTTTTAACTTCCAAGCAATGGCCAGTCCAGCCATCATCTGCTGCCTTCCAGGTAGGGAGCTGCCCAGCTCTCCCCTGCCAGTGGCTCTGGCCAGACCATTAACAGCAGAAATTATTAAATGCTCCTCTAACTGATACTTGGCCTCATACCAGAGGAATTGTTATGCCCAATCATGTGTAACACTCATAATATTAGACAGTTTAACTTTATTTTTTTTCTAATAAAATGTGTTAACCATTAAGTCCAATGATGGAAGCCAACTCTTCTCTCAGCCCACCATTTCTCCATTTTTTCATTTAATCTGTTATCTGTGCTAATATTTTGATTAGAACCAAAACAAGTATGTAATAGCTGTTATTACACACTCTACTATAATTATTCCTGGCTGCCACAGCCAGGATTCAGGATTTTGGTGCCCAAGACGCTGTGTGCTCTACACAGATAGGATAATTTCTGTGCAACCCCCTGAAACTAGAGCTTCATGTGAGGTAAAAGACACACAGAAGAGCTTGGATCATCCAACAGGGTGCAAAATGAGGGGGTCAGTTTTGAAAATATTTGGGGAAAAAGGTGCAGAAAGGATTGGGAAACAAAAGGAAGAAAATGCAAAGCAAATGGAAGCAATCAATGTGCTGCTTTCTGGCCAGGCTGAGCTGGCTGATGGCTCAGGGGCTGTGCAGGGGGTTGGGATCTCTGCCATGGCACTGCTCAGCTATTGGAACCCTGGCTGCTGAGAATTTGAGACTTTCTGTGCTGACAGGCACTGACCCCCAGGAGAACACTGCATTTGACTGAGGCTGTGGAGAAGCTTCCAAAATTGAATGACAGAACTGGGATTGTGGGTGTGGAGTTTGAAGAGAAGTGTGTATTATCACATGGCGGAAAACTTAGAGATTAAGGGTTTAAAATATACTAATATTAAATATTTTCTTATATAGTAATATATAAAGCAAGATGGAGGTATTAGGGTGGAGGCTGGTCCTTCTTCTTCACCTTCTTCTCCATGGGTTTGGGTGGGATTGTGTAATTGGATAGAAAAGTCCACATTGCGGGCCATGGGTGGTTGGTTATTGGGTTAAAAGTAAAAATAATTTAAGTGTCATATCTTAATTGGACAGTTTATGCTTAAAAGGCCTTGTAGAGAGAGAGATAGGGCTCCATTTTTAGTTTGTTGAAGTGCTGTAGAACTCATGGTTTGTGAGACTGTAACACAGATAAGAATTAACAAATATCTGAGTCCCAACAAGAAAAGCTGTCTGGCACATTTCATCCTGACCCTGGCAAAAAAGAGGTGAAGAATCCACACCCAGCCACAGAATTGCTCTTCACAGCCCAGCCAACAGCAGCTGTAACCCCCCACATTCCCACCAAGGTGTGCAGGGCAGCCTTTGAACATGCCCAGTGGCTCAGCTCCACGGCTTCACCCACATTCCAGGGAAAGACTCAGAGCTTGGCTTGTTCTTAATCAAATCATGCTGCCCCCATCAAGCTGGATTGATTCTGTTTCAGTATGATGATTTTATTTCACTTTAATATTTTCCCCATTTAGGACAATTTTACAGACCTAGCTTTCATTTATTTTCAGTCCCTGAACATTTTCCTTTGCCTAGTGAGTGGGAATTATCTCGGCATCCTCTGATGCCTGTGTTCTTTCAGCAACGTTCATTTAGAGGGTACACAAACACTTCCACATGTTGATATTTTGAAATCTGGACTAATTGCATTAATTTCTTTTCAAACAGCCTTATCAAGAGGAAAGCAAGAGGGGGCTGGGTTTCCTGGTGTAGCACCTGAAGGTGAGTGTTAAAGACAGAAGGAGACAACTTTTTATATTGTTATTTCCCTCTTCAGATATCCTCTGAGAACTAAAACAAGCAGTTTGTAGGAAAATGCAATATTTTGTTGCACAAACTGGTGTAATCCAAAAATAAACTGATATATCCAAAAAAACCAACCACATTATTGGGCACATAACACTGAATGCAATGGCAAAGGAGTTGCAGAAAACAGGTTCAGGAGTAAAAACCCATAGAAATAAACCCACAAAACCCCACCACCAAACCAAGCTGAGTTTTTTCCTGGTTCTAGTTAATCTCAGACAAATCTGTCACCCACTTGAGCTCACAGGTGACCAAGATCCTCACCATACTTAGTGAACACTAAGATTTTAAGCACACAATAAATAGTTACAGTTAAACAGATGCTGCAACTCCAGAACTCAAAACATCCACACACAAGCAAAACAGTGAAGGTTCAATTTACCCAAATCTTTGCAACCCTGGAGATGTGAAGCATGTGTAACCACATATTAAATTTGCTTGAAGGAAAAAATATGCAGAAAAACTAAAACAATTTTAAAAGATGCTTAACTAGGGCTAGTTTTCCAAGCAGAAAATTAAATCTGCCATTATTTTCCATTCCTCAGGATTCTTAGAAAAGCTTCATTCCCCATTGAGGAAGCTCATGTTTTCATTTTAGTTTTTCCCTGGTTTGCCCCACAGCTTCTGATCTTATCAAACTCCACCATGTTCAGCATCTGTTGCTCAATGTGATCTAACAAGCAACCCAAAACTTCAAGGATAAAGCAGAATTTCTTGGTTTGAAGAAAATAGAGAAAGGGGGCATGAGGGATAGAACTGTTGGGGAAAAGCAGAGTGAGTTTATTTCTTCACTAGTCCATAGGATTTATATAATGAAAGAAAGACAGAAAATATTTCTTTTTTTCTGTTTGCTTCTTACACAATTCACAAGTATAACATTTAAAAATTAATAACCAGCTAATAAAATTTAATTCCCTTTGCCCCGACAGAACTTTTCTTGCCCCCAGAAAATTCACAAGATTCTATAAAGGCAGTTGCAGAAAGGCAGAGTTCTTAAGCTGGCATCAACATATACAGTGTTAAAAAACCACTGAGATTTATTTTTCTCTTTTAACACAGGAAAGAAAAATTATTTTTTTAACACACACAGAGCTCAGTAGAAAGACAAATCCCATCCCTGTTGCTTTCAGATCATGTATATATGAAATTAAAATGAACTTACTCTTTCTCTGCTGCTGCTTCCAAGTTGTATTGTTAGACAGAGCCTCCAAGGAAGCAGGAGGCTGAACTATTGTGCTGGTTTCAAAATAAGCAACACTACTAAGCCCATTCAAAAGAACATAATTAAAAATAAAATTAAAGTGACCCAAATCTAAAATGTTCTAATTAAAAAAAAAAAACATATGTACCAAAAAAAAACCAAAAAACCCCCAAAAAATCCAAAAAAACCCAACCCACCACATGCAAGAACGTCCCAAACAAACCATAAAAGAGAAAAATAAATACAGCCAAGAACTTTTCCTGGGTGAGCCATGCCCCTGAGGAGCTCATTCTAACCCTGCTCCGGGTGCTCTTTGGCACAGGTGGGTTCCCATTGGTTTCAGCTGCCCAATTTTTGGAGCAGCTGTTCCCTGCACTCCACATCAGAAATGTTTGATGAGTTTGGCTCTGGGGGTTTGGGTCCCCCTGGGTTTGTGGCTGAAATTCTGCTCTGGCTGCAGCAGGGAACACTCACACTCACTGTGGATGTGTCAAGAGAACAAGAGACAGTTCCAGAAATTCTGGCAAAGCCACAGAGCTTTAGATGTGTCTGGGTCACCACAAAGAGCTCACTTGGCACTGAGAATAAGTTTAATTTAGTAAATATTTGTAGTCCAGGGTAGTGTAAATGTGTCATGGTCTTACCTTTGTGGCTATTTAATGACATGCTGTTATTGGCAGATGTTTACTGATGGAAATGTGTTGGTCAGTGCCCCTCTCTAGAAAGAACCAAGACTGGGATCAACTGGAATTAACCTTGAGGTGGATTTTCCAGAAGGCCTTCTGCTAAACATAGTAAAATTTTCATCTCCATAAAAAACCACCCCCAAATAAAAGAAAAAATTAAAAATTTAAAAATCACTGTCTTGTTTTACATGTCATGTGCTTAACCCATGGATGGCTGCTCCTCCAGGGCACAGGCAGCACCTCCAGAAGGCTCTTTTGTGTTCAACAACAAATATCCTCCCTCAGCCACTGCTATCTGATCCAATTTTCCACTGACTCTCTGCCTCTGTGAATGTTGAGTTTTCCAGGATGTGGTTTTGTCTCTGAGCACACCTCTGTGTGCAATAAACCTTCAGGGCTGCAGAGGAAAGGCACACAGCTCTCTGTGACATTTCATTTTGTCAGCTCTGCCAGATCTTTAAATACCGGGAGTACTTAGCACATATTCATGAAGTCCTTGCAGCTCATTAAGGGTCTGTGATTCCCTCACAGCTCAGCAGAAGGAATATCTGTTTTAAAATATCCACTTTTCTCTGCCAGAATAGTTTGCAGCAGCTTTCTCAGCTTGCCATGCAATTCCCCTCCTCTATCAGAGTCAAATATTGCTGCAAGCTGTGGCTCTAGGCTGAAAGAGCCTCCTTTCCCTTCCACCACGGACAGATATTTTTATACCAGTGGTAGTTTGAAAAAGAGTAACTAGGGGAGAAAACTGGCTTCTGAGGGGGGTGTTTTGCCATCATATTTATTTGTTTCCCATCTCTTTTGTAGCCTGTCTGAGATGAAAGTACCCTGCTGGCAGTACACGACTGTTGTTGATGCTGGTTTTGTTACTGCCTCTCACAACACTTTCAGAATATTCAGGTTTTCCTCCTGATGAAGTTCTCTGGCTCCCACTTGTCCAGTCTGGTCTCCATCAGCCACCTCACCAGCAGATCATAAACCATGCCAGCAATTATTTCTTGTCTATTTGTTCCTGCTTTTGCCCTCAGCAGGTACCTCCAGACTTGTACCATTTTGTTTCTTTTGAGTTAAATTACTCTCCTAAGTTCTTGTGTCAAATTCAAGAAAACAATGTGCTGCATTTTCCTCTGGCTTGCAGGAGGCAAGGAATTGAACAACTTCTTCTCATTTAGTCTTCTCGTCATCACTCATTTATTCTTAGGCCAGTGACAAATTAGCACTGATTGCACCAGTGCAACACCCTCTGATCTTTTGGAGTTTGAAGCCAGAGAATCTCCACTCCCTCTGAAATAAAAAATACAGATGCCTGGGGAATACAGCCAGGGCTGTCCTGTCTGGCTTCCTGCAGTGACAAACCCCTGGCAGGTGCTCCTGTGGAAGCCACATTGCTCCAGCATCCCCGAGGTGAAATTTGGCTTTGCAGACATCGTGTCTGCAGGTTTGCTGCTTCACACAGCCCCAGACTGCACCAGAAACTCTTTCACTGGCAGAGATAATGAACGATTTCCATTTGGAAAACAAAAGCAGTGAGAAGTTTGGTTTGGGAGATCTATGTCCTAAACCCAGGAGGGCTGGGGTGGGAGGGAATTATTCAGCAACCCACTGGTGCTTCAGACCTGGTGGCTCCACCTTGAGCTGAGCCTGGAGATTTCAAACAGGAATTATAGGTCAAGAAAATGAAACAATTCCACATCTAAGCACATGCTGCAGTTAAATGGTTATCTCAAAATCCAGCGCAGCTATTGCATTGCTCTAAGATCCAGTAGATCCATGAACTGAAGCTGTTTGAAAAACTCAGGAGTAATAAGTGATTTCCAGAAACACATCACTTGTTTGACAACAATGTTATTTAAATAGAAATAAGTTCAAAGACAAAACGTGGTCCACATACAAAATTTGGATATAATTATTTCAATAGTCCAGGTTTGTGAGAGCTCTCAAGGAAAAAAAAAAAAAAAAAAGAAGTATTAAAAAAATTCCTACCTGGCATAAAGAATTTTCTTCTTTTTTTAAACATTTTGTTTGGGCATGAAAGTGAAGAAAAATTGCACTAAAACTACACTAAAAATTTTGGAGGGATTTACACTGCCATTGGCAGCACAGGAAAAAGAGTATTTTCATAATCGACCTTGAAATGGGAAAGCTGAGAGCTAACTCATTTAATTCCAGCCCACATTTATTTCATCATGCTTGTCAGAATGGGGAGTTAATTTTTCTCTCAGTGGTTGAGAAAACATTCCAGGTAATCAGCAAATCAAGAGCTCTGTCAGGGAGAAACCCTGAGTTCCTCATATTAAACCAGACCAGGCATTTCTGAAGCCCAAGAGCAACATAGACTGAACTCTTGGAAAGGAGAATTTGCTGTTTGGAATTGACTTGTCAATGGTGAGGGGGATGTAATTTTGAAAGAAAATCAATGCACAGAGATGGCAGTGGAGCTGAACAGTAAACAGTTGGTAAATGAATGCCTGTATGGTCTGAGCCCACAACCTCCTTGGTATATTTTTTCTTTTCCCTAAGAAATCAGGCTGCATTTAGTTTTAATTTGAATCCTGATTACCTCAGGTGCCACTCACTGCTGAATTAAAAATCTACCTTGAAAGCAAAGCTACCAACAGATGTTATGGACAGTCAGTCGGACTGGTGGATTCCTCACTAGGTTCTTACATATTTATGCCAGGAAATTTTCATTGTGATGTTTTATTTTATAGTAAACTAAATTATAGAGGCATTGCCCTCTGCATTCAACAGAAGTTATTAAAAATATTGTGTTTTTTTGCAAAGTCTCACAAATTATGCATCACTTTTGAGAAGATTAAAAACGCCCCTTATGCAGGAACCTGATAGCTGTTAAATTAACATGGAGACAAAAGTAAAATGTGAGGGCAGAGAAAACAAAGAGGAAAAAAAAGAAATCATCAAACCCTCCTTGCAAACTTTGGCAGAGAGAGCTGGTTAATATCCTTTGTTGGAGTCTGAAATGCAAGGAACTCTCAGAACTTTGGGCCTGTAAGCTAAAGCTTGGAATTAAATACAGGATTTGATCTGAGACCTTGGAAAACATTTCCAAACTTAGGTGCTAGAAGCGAGAATGTGGATTTATGGTTTAAAGCAGAAACACGTTAAGCTAAGTAAAGTAAAGTTTAGAGTTTTAAAGTTTGAGATATAGAAAAAAATAGAAGAGGTTACAAAGGTAAACAAGGAGTTTAGAATGCAGCACTGTAGGTTTCTGTGCCATAACATGATTGGCTGAGAAAGCTCACACTGCAGCATGGGTCCATAAGACAAAATATTTAAGGATTGGGTCAAAAACATAAATATCCTTGTTGGCAGTGTTTTATCGGTCAATAAATCCTTAAAAGGTCTTGTAACCGAGGGTCTTGTGACCTTCTGAACCATGTGGTGAAGATGTGAGCTGAACTCACCCTTCCTGCCAATGTTCAAGGTAAGAAAATAAACCTCATCATTAAAAACAGCTCAGAGGTCCCGACTCTAACTCATTCAAAACTCCCCACAGGTGAATTGTCACATTTTTCAACACCAAATTCAAACCAGCAGTGTGAGCCAAAAACCCTTGGCTGGTGGCAGCCCCGGTGCCTTGCCAAGCCAGAATTCCCAGTGCTGTTTGCCCCCTGCACAAATCCCATCAGCTCCCAGCCCCGGTGCCTGGCACATCCAGCACGGCTCCAGGAGCTCCTGCTGGGCTCTCCCCAGCAGCCCTGGGCTGTCCAAGGTGGCTGCTCACAAACACAGGAGCTCAAACCTGTCCCTGGAACAGGTGCCAGCAGCAGATGGTTGTTGTTGGGCTGTTTTCCTTTGGGGTATTGCCATCGTCTTTCTTCCTCCCTGGTGGCGATGATGAAGCAAAGTCCTGAACATTTCATTAATTATAAAGTTGTGACATCATCGTTTGGTGCCAAACTGCCCAGACTGAGCTGGTTTGCTCAAATAGACAAAATAGAGGCTAGGAAGCATTTCAATGCAGAGAGTAAAGAAAAAAGGGGCATTTCCTGGAGGAGGTGGTTTAATGCAGGGATTTTAATCCCATATTTAACATACTTCATCTACTCTACTTCCCTCGTACAGAGTCACAGACCAATTTGTGCACTGAGTTCAAGAGCTGTTTGAGGGAAACAGTCTGCCTTTCAGAAGATTTACCTTGTTGCCTTGCAATTGGTTGGGGGTTTTTTTTGGGTTTTTTTTTGTTTTTGTTGGATTTTTTTTGTTTTTGTTTTTGTTTTTTTTTTTTTGCTGCATGAAGGCAGCATCTATTTATCCAAATAGGTAATAATGGAGTGACAGCAGTTTAGAAAAAGCAGGCAATGAATGTTCCATGTGTGTTTTGCAGCTGTGGAGCTCATCTATAATTTCTTGGCTTTTGAGATCAGGCAAATATATCCTGATCCATGACTGGGATCCCTCGGGTTTAGCACAGTACAGAATCATTATTCATACTAATACAAGATGTTCTTTAGCTGCCCATTCAGCTTCTCCTCTCTGTGAGGCAGCCTAGAACCTGGACACAACCTTATCATTGGTAATAATTAGCTCTGAATTTCATGAAAAATGTCAGTGGCTGACAGGAGGACCATTGGGAACCTCCATATCCTGGGCCAGAAGGACACATTTTGGCATTTTATTAAGGATTGTAATTCAGCTGAAAGACTCCAGCTTTATGGCTTTACATTTCTTCTCTCAGTGGCAGATATTCAACTTTGAATGACTCCAGAATATTCAATCATTGGGTTTTATGTTTTTAAAGCCCAACATCAAGAGAACAGGGGCACCCTGATATATTATTGTAGGCTCAGTAAAAGAATTGGCAGGAGGAGAGCTTCTTGTTAAACAAATACATAACAATGAACACACAGTGGGATAGACAAAGCAATAATTTGATATGGCTGTGATGATTAAAAAAAAACCCCAAAGCCAAAGATTTAGATGGCTGCTTTTATTATGAGAGATAAAAGTAAATTCCTCAAAGGAATTCATTAATGTAGGAAAGCTACTAGGGTTCTTTGAGCAATGAAAGACACTCATTTGTTTGGCAATGAGTTTGGCACAATTTTATATCATCTCATCTTTTCAAATTATGTTTCTGTGATTCTGTTATAAGGAGTGAAAGATATGTTATTTAAAAAATATTCTATGCTTCACATTAATTTCATTCTGTAGCCATCAGGGTTTGAACTACGTACATCTAAATGTTTGTTATCAGATTAAGTTCACAGAAGGATAATATTTTGGGAGGTTGTGGAATTGCTCAACTAACCTGTGTTTGAGCTCAAAATGGTGTCTCCCAGCTGAGTCCTATTTTAAAACAAAGTAAATTTTCAGATATAACCATTTTGTCATGTCATAGACAGAAAGACAGTCCTATTTAGGCTTTCATAGATAATATTTAGTTTGCATTATTCACCTTTCCTATTAAAATACAGATCCTGTTTCCAGAATAAACAGTCTGCCCTCCTTCCCTTTTATTACTGATCATAACTTTTGACACCACAGTATATTAAGCCAATGACATTTTGCCCTTCTTCAGTTTTCTTGTTGGCACAAGAACGAAAATGATGATAAAAACCATGGAAGAGAGCCCAGCTGTGAGAATTCAAAAGAGCTCACTCTCATTTAAGTAAACAGCACAAAACCTACTCAGAAAAGCAAAATGAGAATATTTAAGAGTTAAATGATCCTTCTGCTTACCTTGACTGCAGGTAGTTGATACAGTTCAGCCATACTGAATGCAACCTGTACATAAAAGGAAACTACAGACTTTTTGTTTTTAAATTCCCCATTTAATAATCCAAAAGAAAAGTTACAATAAAACCTTGGATGTTCAGCTCCAACAGGTTGAATATGTATTCAGGTGGGAGCAGTCAAGAAGAGTTTCACCCTTAAACTGCATTCTCATCAACCTCATTTGATCCTGATCTGTTAGAAGAATTGAGGTGATAGTGGACACTGACAGTAGAAGCTCTAACAGTTATAAAATGGGTAATCTGACATTTTTTCATAGACTTTAGACTGCTACAAGATATTTGGGAAATATAATGCAAAATCTGCTTAGAGTTTGAACTAGCAGTGAAAGCTAACTTTTCCTTGCATGTTTGTTTTCTCCTTTATTTTGGTCTGCTTTTCAGACAGAGGCGTTTCAAAGTAAGTTTTTGTTACACAAGGGGTGAAAAAAGAGCATTACCATATTCAATTTCCCACAAATGTCTGTTGTAGCAGTAAAAGCAGATGGCACCAGAAACAAATGAACATCAACTCTTCTTGGAGTACATCTAATGAGAACAGGTTGGGTTTGATGAAGATAATGACTTGTGAAAATTCATCAATTTTTATGCCACAAAAAGAAATTGCAGCAAACATTTCCCGTAGAGTGTCATCCTTTCATCCAGGCAGAAAGTTAATTTAATGGTCTTTCAAGGGCTGATCTTGTAAAAGGTCTCAGAACTGAGTTCTTGATGAAGAAACTAAAGTCACTCAAAACTTTTTTAGGAGTCTGCTGGCAACACACACACCCAGCTGAAGGAGCTCGGTTTGGTCAAAGGCATTGCTGAAATTCTGCAGTGCCAAGAGCTTTTTTTGATGTATTAGCTGGGCATTTATTGCTGATCTTTCTGAAAGACCTACCCTGGGTTAACTTCTGCCCTGGAACTGCTATAATTATGCTGAAAATGCAGAACAGGGCTGTAGATGCTCTGGCCAAGGATGCAAGTGATTCCAGCAATCTGAATTTCAGTCTATTTGAATTTACATATCTCTTTTTGCCCTGTGTGGAGCTGAGACTTAACAGTCCATTACCCCGTGGTTCTGAGGGCATAAAGGGTTAGAAAAGCAGGACAATAAAACATTTCCACAATTGCACCTTGAACGAAATAGCTGTGAAAAGTTTCTGCCTGGGAGTCTTGTAGGGATTGCCACAGGACTCTGATTAAATCATTCCTACTTGAAGGACACGTTGCCATGCCTATGATTTTTAAAGGTTTCACTTATCTTTTCTATTATTTTCCTACATTCAGCTCAAAGGGAGCTTGGATTTTTCATGCTTGACATCTCTCTGCCCTGTTGTAAGCGCAGTCGCCTCCCTCTTTGCTTTTTGCTGTGAAATTCCACGATAAAAACCATGAAGGCAGCCCCATACTCATCTCACTTTCATCATTTTGTCATTCTGTGGGATTTCCAGTGCTTCCCCTTGCAGCATCCTCCCTAAAGGCTCCACGAATAAGGGGACATAAAAGCCATTGATAACAAATATAGACATTAAGATTTTTTCCTACAAAATGATATTCATGTTTCTTCAGCAAACATTAAAAACCAGACACCTGGAGAAAAGAGATAATACAAATATTCTCTGGAAGAGCTTTCTTCCTCCAAGCACTTCTGAGAATTTGCAATTCACATCAAAACTGAGCAGACTTGCAAATTCCTTGTCTGTGGACGTGGGCATTAAAGCATGGGTGAATATGGACATGAGGAATCCAGCTCAGGTTAATAAACCCACGGTCTCCAAAGAAAGCTAGAAGGCAGTCACACCACACTACCTCCAAAATGGCTCAATAACGTTCAAGTGACAACATTTAATAGGATTTGGCAGCTGAGATGTAGAAACAGGCACTGGATGTTCTGAAGGAGGTCCAGCTCAGCTCCCCAACCCTAAACAATAACTCATTGTAGGTTACTTCTGAGGGTTTGTGCAATCAATGAAACTGTGTGAACTAAATTCAATTGTTTCTCAGAGAGCAGGAAAATTAAGTACAAATCTAACTAACTGCAAATAAAATATTGACACTTTCTCATGTATGCCCAAAATCTAACATTTTAGTCTCCATGCCTCACAAAATTATATAAATATTATTTATTACAGAAATGTTTAGATGCAACTCAAAATTTAGAACACCTGTAATCTGAGATTTTGGGTTGAAACCAGTGAAGATAGATTTTCAAAATATTGCTGAAGATGACCTTTTAAAACCAAATAACTAATATATTTGCCAAAGGAATAAGCTCAATAAAAGTAAGAGAATTTATTTTAAAAAGTACTGAACACTAGCATAGGGTGACATTTATGAGGATTAAAGCCATTATAATGGTGAACCCAGACCTGATGCTCATGAATAAGGTTTTGTCAATAAGAAAAGAAAAAGAGAGGAAAGAAAGAAGCTTGAAAACTTGGAGCCACTTGAGCATTGGTATGAATATATTAAAGAATGGCAATGAATTTTCTCTAGCTGAAGCATACTCATTTCCATATCACTTACTGGAGATGATTACTTAACATTTTAGTTAATATTCAATGTTAATTAGCTAGACTGCCAGGAGAGACATGGCTCAACACCTTGTGCCTCCTCTCTCTCCTTTATTAAAGCAACTTTGGCCTCAGGACAGCAAAGGATTTTGCTACTTAATATTAGTATTATTAAGCATATTAAGCATCGTCTCAGCAAAGAGACTGTGAGCTTTCAAGTGGTTTTCTGTTAACTTTTCTCAGCTTCCTCTTCAGTAGTGTAAGTTATTCCATTATATTCAGTACAACTCTGCTGGGGAGAGGAGCATCCACCAGGTCAACATCCAAGATGCCAGAAAGATTCAGCCAGAAAAAGTTCTTTGATTTAGACATTTTGGCCCCATGCTTTGAATTTTTTTTTTCTTTCTTTCCTTGCTTACAAATCTTTGTATAAGCCATAAAATACTCCACTGATCCCTAGGCTTACACAGGTCTGCTTGTTTTTGTAATTTCTAACAGCTGCAACCTCGGCAGCACTGCTGGATTTAATTAACCTGACAAAAGAGCCCTCTCCCTCCAGAAGAAGAGCTTTTATTCACCAAAGACTCAAATATTAGGAGAGGCCTGTGAATCAGGAAGGCTGAAGTTTACTGGCAGATGTTCATATCCACAGACAATAAGGAAGGCACTCTATTTGCCAGGACCTGGAGTTAAAGCTCATGTACAACACGGTATAGAGGATCTGAGTAAAAAAAAGATGACTCCACTGGGCTGGGACAGGCTTCTCTGTAGCCTAGCAGGGGTCATTGGAATATGATATAGATGGCTGAGATTTCTCACTCTCAGGATTCTGGAATAAGCCACCCCAACTGCTGCAGGGACCCCTGGAAATTGCTGCTCCATTTGCTCCTTCTCTGGATACACTCCGTTTTCTTTCTCACTGAAGCAACATGGGAAAGCTAACTAGAATTTCCCAAAATTCTCTGAGAAAAGGCTCTTCTGTGCAGACACCACTCTGCCACTCAAGCATGGCTCTAACAGAACCATACAGATGAGGGTTTGTCTGCTCCAGCCCCTGTCAGGGTAACTTTGATCTGTGAAGGCAATAAAACACATGAACAGGAGCGGGCATGTAGCAGTAAATGGGATATGACAGCATCTTTCCTCTCACTGCGGAGTTCCCTGGATTATGATCCCTCTGATCCCTTTCTCTTCCCTCTTGTCTAACAAAAATCTGCAGCTGGAAGGTTCAACATGTTTATCACCAGCACTCCTAGACCTCAGCTCTCTGGAGCCACAGCTTATAAATGAAAAAATCCTGGCTAAGCCTCCAAATCCTGGCTCCAGGCTGCAGCCAGTGCCCCTCAGCAGTGAGGGCTCTGTCAGGAGGGAGCTGCCAAGGAGAACAGGCTCCAGCACTATCTGTCTGTGAGCCAGATTTGCCTGCACAGCTCAGGGTCCCTCCTGGCAAGGCTGGATTAAAACATCAGGAGCTTTGCAGCCCTTCAGCTCCTGAATTTCCTGCCTGTCCTTGTGCCCTGGTGTTCAGGTGCTGGTCCCTTGCTTTTGTCCTGCTTTAATCCTGCCTGGATTTGCTCACAGTGAGCTGGCTTCCCTTGGAAAAATCACTTTATTAAGCTTGAAGGAAAGCTTTCCTAGACTTCTCCCATAAATCAAGCTTCCTATTCCTGCTGCTGTCCCAGCTCACATGCATCTTCCTGTGCCAGCTGTGTGCCCAGTTTTACACAGAGACTGTGTGAAGTGACTCAGCTGAGCTGGGAGCAAAAGAGGCTCCGGGTGGTGGAGAAAATCTGGACAGGGAAACCTCATCTGCCCTCCAAGGGAGTCCCTTGAGCACCAGGAGGGACTGGGAGGATTTACAGTGATGGAAATTTATGATCCAGTTTCTTCCATAAGTTAACATTGGATCTTTGCCTACAGAAAACACGTGCCTTCATAAAGACATAGAAAAAAGAAATTACTGCTGTTTGACAGCAGTAATACAAGGAAATGTTTAGGAAAATTAGAAAAAAAAAATAAATTTTTCCACCAGTGGTTTGATGGGTTTTTTTTGGATTGTATTAAAAGTTCTGAAAGAAAAAAAGTTTTTAAAACCCATGTCCCAAAGTCATTCCCAATGATCACAGAACAGCAGGAAGTTTACCAAGAATAAAATGGCTACTGATAGTTTCATTTAACACTGTCACATCCCACTATCCAGGCTTCCCTTGCCAGGCCTCATTCATTTCTCAGCACAGACTTTACGAGCAGGGGTGAATAAACACAGAATTTATAAGCTGACAGTGTATAAGGCAGCCTTGAAATCCTTTTCCTGTCTGAGCAGCAGCTGTGCTGCTCCTTGGCTGGCACAGATGTGGCCACAGGCTCTCTGTGCTGGCCACAGGGCTGGGTCCCCACCGTGCTGGGCCTGTGATGGCAGCACAGCAGGCCCTCCGTGCCGTGGCCTTTTCCATTTCCAGCTCAGCTGGCTCCCCAGAATAATTATGTGCTTGATGTGGATTAGAGAATTTCTGCCGTGAGACTGCCAGTGGTAAATGCAAAACTCTGTAGGCACACCCACTTCAGTCGCCTCGTAAATGAGAAATGTCAGCTGTTCCTTGCCCTGCTCTGAAGGATGGGGACATGGCAAAAATCAGAGCAAAACCATGTTGCTTTGCTTAGTTTTAAATGTGTTGGCTTTTTTTTTTTTCCTGTGAAATTTCTTTGTTTAAGATTAAAACTGGAATTATTTTAACCTGAAAAGGATATTTCCATTTTCATCCTATGCAGAAGGTGTTGTCTCTACCAGACCTGAATTCACAACAAATGCCTGTCCCTCTGAAATCACATTTTCCAATAATAATCTGCTCATTAAAATGACTTTGCTGTGTGTTTTAGTCACTGCCTCAGGTCTTTCTGCCCTGTGTCAAAGGAGTGCTGGGGAAGAACTCCATGAGGATACCAAGATCTAAACAGGACCTCACAACCCAATGAGAAACACACCACAATCCCAGAGTTTTCTTGAAATGCAGCCTCTTCCCTCCCCAATCTGGACCTTTCCTGCAATATTAATGTGTTTGGATTTATCACCCTCCTGGGCCAGCTGGTGAGGACTCAGCTGAGTGCAGAGTGTTCCAAACTCCATGGTCTGCCCCACCTGCTTTGGGAACAGGTTAAAAATAAGGTGTTCAGGTCTGGAGTCAGCTTCTAATTAGAAGCAATATTCCTCCAGCAGCTGAAATCAGGGAGGACAGGGAGGACTGAATTAACAGTAAAAAAGTGCCCAAGTTGAATCCAGTTTTTAAAAACTCTGTCTGCATTGTGGTTTCTTCCTTTGGCTTCAATTGAGGTGTTTTATATTCTACTAGTTAAAAATGTGGACTCCTGAGTGTAAAAGAAACTCAAAGTTTCTATCTGAGCACCATCTCAAGGTCGAGTTCATGGCTAACAAAAACCCAGTGAAGCACTAAGGTTTTGAGCTGGTTTGGGGGAAAAAATCAGAAAGAAAATCAAGGTTCTGATGGAGCTCTTGTCAAGGCAAGAGTGTAATCATGGACAGCACACAGTCAAGAAAAAAATCACAATGTGATGGTGTGAGAGGCCAGAGTTTGGTAATGAAAACAGAGATTGCACATGTAATGGAAGCTCAGCAGTCACAGAAGTGGCAGCTCACCCAAATATATTCAGGGCTCTCCAGTGAGGTCCAGAAATAAAGCACCCACCAGGGAGGATGGAGAGCAAAGGAGGGGTCCCTGTCACCCCTCATTGTTTGCAGTGCTGGGAGGAGAGGTAACACTCAGGGGGAGCAGAACTGATGGGCTGAAGTGAGGAGCTGGGGAAGAGATCAGAGGAATGAGCTGAGGGCACACTCTGGTCTGGAAAATGTTCCAAGAGGTGCCTCAGCCAGGCACAGCACAGATAAAAGACAAGCATCTGCATAAGGGTGTAAAAACAAAATTCTCTACCATTCCAAAGCATTCCTTCATGAATAATCCCTTTGATTAAGAATACTATCAATACAGTGAGGAACTTTGCCATTTTAGCAATTTATGCAGGGGTTTCCTCAGGTCAATATGCACCTTCTTCTGTTTGCCTTTTATTCCTCATGCTAAAGAAATCTTTTTGGTGTTCCATTTCCTGGACTTTCCTAACCTATTCCCATTATCTCACACTTACTGTTCTTCCTACCTTTGCTGGAGGCTTCACAATCACTTTGAAATCTCCCCTGGCAGACAAAACTGCTGTGCACTGAATTTTCTGGTTGAAAAATCTGCTGCATTTTGTGGAGAAGGGAAAGACACCCAAAATCTGGGAGCACCATCCTGCTCCACATGGCTCCATGAGTGCAGGCCAGGCTGGATGGAGCCCTGAGCCACCTGTCCTGGTGGGATCTTTAAGGTCCCCTCTAAGCCAGGTGTTTCCATGGTTCTGGGATCCCATGGCTTGCTCTTTGCCCTGGCTATGGGCCATTCCAGCACTGGGCTGCCCACAGGGCACTGGGATGTTTCACTGGGTGGACACTTGGGAGCTTACCCTCACTTTTAGTTTCCCAATAACTGTTCCAGTGTGTCACAAATGCTGTGATTAATTTTAATTTTTAAAGAAATGCTGATATTAAACTTACCCAAAAATACCCCAAGGGTGTGGAAATGGCTCCAAAAATGGTCAGATTATGTTTTTCTGTTCTTGTTCTAAACAGAAACAGATGAAGAGTTGTCTACTGAAAATTGCTTTATTACACTTGTCAGTGAAACATTTCTGTGCTTCCAGAAGAATTTCAGTTTTTAAGTGCTTCAGTAAAGCACACAAAGGGAAGAAAAGTGCTGATCTTATTAACATAGGGCAGTTTCTGCTCAGCTTTTTCCCCCACTTTCAGGATTGGGGTGGTTTTATTTTTTTCTCAGGGGAAATAGAACCAAACCAGAAATGCCAATACATTTTCCAGACAACACAGGCTTTTGTTTTTCATTTGGTAATAAAAAACACCTCCTCCTTGCAGCACAGGGACGATTTTTAAGAAATCAGCTGCAGAGGAAATCTGACAGGCAGCATTCCTCATCCATCACTGGACAGCACCACTGCTGGGAGGTAACAAATTTCATCCTCAGCTTGCCTGTCAGCCTTGAGGGCTTTCCAGCACAGGTTTTTTTTTTTGGTTTATTTTTCCAAGAGGTAAAGAAGAAACAAGGACTCAGAGCACCCTGGACCAGTTCATTGTCAGGCTGCAGCTGCAGTGAGCTGATAGCACAAAGGAGAAAGCAAAACCCCCTCTAATTGTGGGGAGAGCAGTGGCCTCTGCAGGAAGAGACAATAATGTCAGCAGAGCGTCCCTTCAAATCAGGGAATGGTTTTATTCAGTGTTAATCAGCTGAGGGAAAGATTCTGCACGGTAGTGTTGTAAAATTCCAAACCCTGGCCTTGCAACTTGATTTGTTTGCTGGTGTCTGCCAGGAGCCACATGAGTTGGTTTTATTAGAGGAGTGTAGGGGATTCTCAGATGAGCAAATCTCTGCATGCAAATGAATGTGGGTTTTAATTTATTTATTTCATCTTTAGATTAACACCTCAGCTGTAAAAATTATATCTTATATTAGTTGCTTAATCTTTGAAAGCATATAACAGGCACTATATAAAAAATACTAAAAACGATATGCTAATGATAAAGAATAAAAAAACAGAGGTTTTTTTTGCATTTCTTTGTCAGCTGGATTTCTTCACATTTTAATAAAAAAACTCTGCTTTTGTTGTCTTTTTCTCCTAATTGCCACCTCTGCAGACAGTATTGTAGATGGTACTAACATTTTTTTTACCCTATTATTCATCAAAGATTCTGTGACAAGATCTTAGTTCACACTTACTGAACAGGTCAGGAAAAAAGCCAACTTATATTTGCATAAAAATTTGGGGGTTTCAAGGATAAAGTGCAGTAAGAACTTTCATCATGTTGTATAAAACAGGCAGCTGAGTGTTGAGACATTAGCACGTGTTTGAGAACACTCTGAGTTGTATTTTTGGATATAAGACTATTAATTTAAACAAAAGGGTTTCACTTTTGTATAGTATTAATTCAGAGTTCAAATGAGATTTATTTGTACTTATTGGATGTACAAACGAGGTTTATTTGTATTTATTGGATGTACACGAGGTGTGTGGTATTTTGTGTGCAAAACCAACCTTATGCTTACAATGGGAATAATGCTGTACTGTCTAAAAAAAAAAATCATCACCAAGAACAAGCCCAAGTTCCCCAAGACAAATTAAATACTGCATCTGACTGCTGAAAAAAATGTGATATTGACCTGAAATGACACCCAAGTCTGCCTCAGCTTGGAGCTGTGGTACATTTTTCTCCAGGTGAAACCTTTGCTGGGTTTAATATTGCACTTGCTCAGAAAGTCTTGTCACCACTGCCTGCCTTCATATCTATCTTGTAAATGATTGCTGATGTTAAGCACTTCTGCTTAATGAGATCAGGTTAGAAATACAGACTGCAGCCATCAAGCCCACTGATACACACTGAAATGTCAAGGGAGTGTTCAGGGAGTGAGGGGGGAATGGAGTGAGGACACTGATCAATCAGAAATGATTTACCTGGGCTGCCTGTACCTACCCAGCCTGGATATTCCTGAGAACACCTACACAGACTTGCTTACTCTGGGAGCAGAGCAGTTCTGAGCTGCTCTCCTGGGCAGTCTGTCAGCTCACAGCCCACACCTGGAGCTGTATTGCTGTGCTGAAGGAATACAGGCTTGGAATTTTTCCTTTACAAGAGTACTGCAGTGTATTGAGCAGGTTAAATGCTCTAAAGAGCATTTAAGAAAGCATTAAGAGAAATAAAACCAAAGGCTTGGCTACATTTTAATGAATTTTCTAAAAGTCAGTGTCCAGCTGCCAAAAAGAATTTTATCTTCCCCCTCAGGTTTGCAAAGATTTCAGGGATGGTTTGTTCTTGCCTGGCCCAGGTGTTTTTTGCAGCTGCAGAGTGAACTGGTGCTTTAATTTGGGGTGTCTGATGTGCAAGGAGCTGAGCTGAGGGGACATCAAGGACCTTCTCCAGCCTTCAGTTCCATGGTGTGCCAAAGGAGAGGGAGAAAACCCATCACCTGGGATGGCCAGGGGTGAAAATAAAAACAGACAAAATAAATGAAGGCAGGATCTGTGTTGTTGAAAGTCACTAGGAGAAGATGAATCAAAAAAATATCCAGGTAGCTTAGAGGGAGGAAGACAGAAAGGAAAATTGGAAGATCCCTTCTGTCTGGTTTTAAGTGATGTGTCAGCACACCAAACACTCTCCAAAATCACAGCAGGAGTCCCCAGTTCCCTCTGTGTGCTCCTCTTGGCACACTCACACTCACAGGCTCCAAACTGGGCACTGTTGGTCAGAGAAGGATTTCAAGATGCTGCTGGCCTTTTCTCTCCAGGATATGAACAGCTGCTACATGTCAAACAATCAACTTTCCCAAACAATATTCCTGACAAAGAGTTAATGGGGGTAAGAAGTTTGCCTGCTGATTCACTTCACAACAGAAAAAAAAAATTAAGAGAAGGACCTACCAAAATAACTGAAAGTCAGGCTCCTCCTGATACCAGGTCTAGGGTTTTTTTTTTCTAGTTTATATGCATTCTATAAGTTGTCACAAGTTTTTTTTTTTATACTGTTTCTCATCCAAGAGTTTCCCAGACAGGATCATTAGTCTGATGAAGAGGGCTGGCCCTAATTTCCTGTAATCTTAGATTAACTTTGGATTCTTACAAATTAAAAGAAATCTGGTACTGCAAGCAGAGCTGTAAATAATCTGAGCAATGCTCTCTAAAGGTCAAAGCATTTTCTTAAATTTCCAATTAAAGCAAGCCAGAAGGAGGAAAAAGTCAAGTGTTCAAGTCCTATATTGGTCATCATTTTTCAGCAGCAGTGCAGTGGATTTCTGATTAGTACATTGCACTGATTTCTTCAGATGCTATTTTAGTCACTGACATGTTGATCATTTATTAGTATGATAATTGTTCAAAAGGCACTGACAAGGAACAAGAAAAATCAAGAAACATTAATCACACAGTCTATTTTTTAGTGTACATTGAGTCACAGGCTGGTTCTTATTCAGGTCAGTAGATACGGGGAGCTGCCAGGAGTTAGTGGGGCTGGAGGAGGAAGCAGAAAGAAGCAGGAGGAAGAGGAGGGAGCAGAAAGAAGCAGGAGGAAGCTGGAAGAAGCAGGAGGAAAAGGAGGAAGCAGGAGGAAGAAGAGGAGGCAGGAGGACACAGTACAAAAGTGCTCATGGGGAAGGGGAGTCCATGGGAATCTTGATCTCTATCCAAGGTGCAGACCTGCTCTACCAGTGTGTCATCAGCCCAGGGCTGGTTATATTTTATATTTTAGCATCATTTCCTTTTTTTTTTTTTTTTTTCCTGCTTTCCCCTACTCCTCAGTTTCCCCTGCAGGCTCTTTTGCTGATCTTTCTGTCTCTCTGTGGGCCTGAGAGCCCCAGTAATCCACAGCATCATACATCAGTGCTGGATACTCCTTTAGTCACCTAAACTCTCTGACATCTGTTGAAAGAACAGGTAAAATGAATCATTGCTCTCTGTGTCGAGCAAATATTGCTTCTCCACCAATATTTTTATCACCACCAGTGGTAGTGTTACCGTTTTATTTCAGGCTAACAGGCCACGCTGATAAATCATAGAATTGTTTAGGTTGGAAAAGGCCTTTGAAATAAAGAAGTAAGTGTTCAAGTTCATCCTGACCCACCTGGGGCTGTGTAGTTTTCTTTCTCTGCCATTATCCTTTTCCATTCAATAGATATGGTATTATAAATCTATTTGAAAATGCACAACCAGAAGCAAAAGGTCACCAAGCCAGCCACTAATCCTGGGAAAAGCAATCCTGAAAGGTTTGCTGAGGGGTTCTGGGCTTGCCAGGGTGGTCTGTGGCAGAAATGGATTGGAGGAGATACAGAGGGCAAAGCTGGATTCCTGCTCCACCAAATCATTATAAACACACTTAAATATTTTGTAAAATTCCCAGAAAATATTTGATATACAGGTCTAGATATGAACCATTTTACTTGCTACTCTATGAACTTCAGCTTCAGAATGTTCAGACTCCCCTTCATATGATTTTTAATTACCATAACATCATAACTGAGAGAAAAAAAAACAAATCTGGAAATATCTTTGGCTTAAAGCATGCTTAGATAACAGGATGTATAACTAAAAGAAGGTGGTGTGGTAATTGCACCTCAGGTAAAGCAACGAGAATTCTATATTTAGATCTTAACGAATCAAATTACAGAAAAATCCTTCTTCCTTTCAGAAATAGTAATTTAGCTATTTCAACATTTCAAAATGTGGCTGTTCCTTTGAGATATTTAACCTGAGCTGCCCACATGAAATGAGCAATTACTTTTTTTAGATAGCATTTCCTTTGACTACTATTCCCTGGCCTTTTTAGTCAGAATCTTTCAAGTATTTTTAATTAAACAAAAAAAACCCTCGGTAATGCTTGGCAAATTAAGGTCCTAGTGGTTTGTTTAATTTAGTCTGAGACTATTTGCTCATGCTAAATAAAAATAGCACAGATTATTAAAACACAGGAGGAGACATGAGGGAAAGCAACAAACAAAAAGGGATGTGCAGTGTTTCTGAACTTTAATAAGAAATATTTTGTTGATAAGGACGTTGTACTAATCCAGGAGGAATAAAGGTGCTCTAGAAAAAAAAATCTGCTACTTCTGATTGCTGACTTCTGCCTGTGCGAACTCTGCACAGTGAGAGTCCTGGATTAATCTGGGGCTGTGCAGGGGATTTTAGGCACCAGGGGTAGGATGGGGAAAGAGGAGTCATCCTCATGGACTGAGGAATTAGGTCACGGGCTTGGCCCAGGCTTCACCAGCACGATGGGCAAATTATTTTATCTCCACACAGACCCTACTGCAATATAAAGTGTGGAACTGACCTGTTCCTCTCCCCACTAATGGAAACAAAATTAGAAATGTCCAGGTGTTTCCCAGGAAGGGGAGGGAATGGTAATGGCCTATTTGATAGTGAATAACCAGGCACAGAGGAGCTCTGGCAAAGTGGGGCAGCTCCATCCTTGCCAGCTGCTGAGCTAACAAGGAGTGCCCCAGACCAGGCCTGTGGGATGGAGATGGAAGCCTGGACAGAAATGGAGCAGTGAGGGTCAGAGGAAATTTGAGGCTGTTCTCAGAGGTGGCAGTACGATGGCTGGAGGCAATGGACACCTCTTAAAGCCAGGAAAGCTGCTCAGAGACTGGGGTAAAATTCTTCCCAGTGCAAGGGGTTTGACATGGATCCAAGCCCAGAGAGCTTGTGGAGTCTCCAGCCTTTGAAATGCTGAAAGCTTGGCAACAGGAGCAGATGAGCTGCTGGACTGAGCTTCAAAATGGGTCTGACCTCAGAGCTGGCTCTGTCCTGGGCTGGGGGGACAGCAGCAGATGTCCTCATGATGTCCCTTCCAACCTAAATTTTCCTCTGTTTCTGTGATACAGATCTGAACGTGCTGCTCTGAAGCTGGGGGGTTTGTCTCCATGTTTTGACTGAGTACAAGGGCTGCCTAAGAACAAAGCCAGTCCTGCTTGAACTACAGAGGTAAAGCTGGAGAGGGAGGCAGCAGCTCCAGGCCAGGCTGAGACAAAATTTTGCCCATAACATGACAACTTTCCAGTGGTGAACTCCATAAAAACCAGATGTGCTGCATTCAGATCCCTAAAACCCAACTGGTTTAATTGCTGAGGAAGTTCACACAGTGTTTCACAATAATGGGATAATGAAAATAATCAAAACAGTGCAATAAATTCCTCATGAACATCCTCACCATCACTCCTTAAAAAAAATGAAGTGCCATATGTGGTAAAATTAATCATGTTGCACATGTCTAAATTTGCCCCTTATTTACTTTAAGGTCACAAGGTATTTTAAGAAAAAACCTTTATCAAAATAATTTCTATGGTAGCATGACCTGTTCTCTCCAAGAATTATCAGAAGGAGCTGAGAAGAAAGGACAGCTGTGGGGAAAACTGAGGAGAGGTACAGGCAGTGCACCCATAATTTGTGCCCAAGTTTTGGTCTGAAATCTTTAGTTGAAGCTCATCCCCACCAGATGAGACACTTGTAAATTAGATCTACATTTTCTGTGCACAGCTTTCTAAAATGCTCAAGAATTAAAAAAAAAAAAACAAAAACCCAAAAAGCCCCCACAAAAACCAAACAAAAAAGACCACAACAACAACAACAAACCACCAGAAAAACCCAAACAAAAACAAATGAACAAACAAAAGTCAATAAAACATTCCCAAAATTCTGAGAGTTTTTTTAGTTGATTTAAGCAGTGGAGTGTGCAGAAAAATTTTACGTTTTCTCACGGTACCCAGGTGGATTGGCAACCATGGGGAGGAGGAGAAGAGGAGGAGAACAAAGCCAGGAAGATAATGAGCTGAGTGATTAAGTTGTATGTGCCTTCAGAGGGACTGTTTCTATAAATAGGTTTTTAGTAAAAGTCTAACCTTTCGAAATTTTATATTCATCAAAAGAAAAAAAAAAAAAGGGAAAATGTTACCAAAATCTAATTAGGAAGGGTTATAACCTGATATCTATGAAAACCAAAATAGAATAATGCCACAAGAGAAAGAACCTCCAGAGATGTATTTTAGAGTTTCTCTCAGAAATGTTTAAAAGTAAAGTTAAAATTAAAGTGGAATAAAATGTTCATAGTGAAACTAAATGGCCAGCTAGAACTTACCAAAAAAAGTCAGGAAGTTGTGTACCCCCATCTTAGGCACTGATTTCCAGACCAGATTTTAGTTACTGATTTATTCTCCCTCATCATTGCACAAAAGTGGCACTCTGTAAAAAGCATAACAAAGAACATCTTCCCCAGTGCCAATATCTTGCCCAGATCTTCTCACTACCATCCTTAGGAGTAAAATAAGAAAATGGAAGAAATTTATATCCCAATGAATTTATTTTCCTGACCTTTAACACTTCAATGTTAAAGTGTCAATACTAAGTTAAATGAAGATGAGTTAGGATTTCAGTCTGTATTTTTTTCCAGTTTTCAGGAAAGCAATCCTACAATTTTTAATTTTTTTCTCCCAAATACATTTGTGCAAATATTTTCCCTTTCTTAAAGAAATCCACCTTAGCCATATTTCTATAATAAGCACTTAGGAAAGGAAACCAACCCTGTGGAATTTCCACTGGACTGATATCCTAATATTCTCAACTGGGATGAAACTTTTCTGCCCCCCAGGGTCTCATTGTGTGGTTGCTCTTCAGATTTGCCTCTGCTGATGTTCCAGCTGAGTCTGGAGCTGGGGCCAGCTGCTCTTCTGGCTTTTTACCCAGGCAGGAAACCTCACCACAATCTAGAAGCAAGTTGTCACCTGCCAGTGCTCTCTCCTCAAAGGACAATACTGGCTCCTGCTGCGTTTTCCAGCTGTCAGTGAATGTAATGACAAACTAACAGATGGTATGAGAGTGTCACCTAATTTTTTAGTGTTAATATTATGCAAGTGAAGGATGCTGGCTGTGGTGTGCTGAGGAGCACAGTCACAGCCCAAAGACATGGTCCTTTAAAAACCATGGCATGGGAGAGATAGCACAGCTGCTCACACACGGCTCTGAGCTCAGATAAACTGAGTTACCAGGAGCTGNGCCAGCTGCTCTTCTGGCTTTTTACCCAGGCAGGAAACCTCACCACAATCTAGAAGCAAGTTGTCACCTGCCAGTGCTCTCTCCTCAAAGGACAATACTGGCTCCTGCTGCGTTTTCCAGCTGTCAGTGAATGTAATGACAAACTAACAGATGGTATGAGAGTGTCACCTAATTTTTTAGTGTTAATATTATGCAAGTGAATGATGCTGGCTGTGGTGTGCTGAGGAGCACAGTCACAGCCCAAAGACATGGTCCTTTAAAAACCATGGCATGGGAGAGATAGCACAGCTGCTCACACACGGCTCTGAGCTCAGATAAACTGAGTTACCAGGAGCTGACTACTTGAAATAAATGGGGTTTTGTGTCTGTTTGTGACATGCATGGCTCCTGCAGCACATCAGCCATGCAGGGATTGCAGCATTTCAGTGTGCAAATGGGATACAGGGCTGTGGAAAAGGAGCCCACACACAGCGATCAAAACTTGAGGCACGGGGGACTCAGACCCTGTCACGACTCTGGGCACACAGGGAGCCTGGATTTCACTCCTCTCACAGGCATCACTTCTTGCTTCTCCCCATGTGTTGGAAAGGAAAAATTGCAAAAGCAATTAAATGAGAAAATTCACTTAAATACACTGAAATTGAAGGTCAAGCATCCTATATTCCAGCTCTTTTCCTCTCAAAAGTATAAGAGGAATCATTCAGCAATGTTCACATGTGCTATCCCCACTTTGTGGACAAAGTTCCCCGCTGCACCTTTGCCTTGCCCTGTGCCTGCTGCCATGCAGGGCTAACTGGAGCCTGTTAACCACTCCTTGACCAGGTTACCCCTGCCAGCTGCTCTGTCATCTAATTCCCTTTTAATGAGCTGCTCAGGACAGGCATTGACACACTGCATCTGCTGCTCAGGAATTGCAAGGCATGCCCAGTGCCAAGTCTGAGCTCAACTGCATCTTCTGCTTAGAGAGGAGCTGATTCAGTGACACAGATCAGGCAATTCTCTTCACAATCTGAATTCCCTTCACAATTCTCTAACCCACATCTCAGCTGGGGTAACCACACAGAGGAATAAAAATGTGTTTGACCAGGATACCTCTAAATCCCAGTACCCCAAGGCTCTGTCAGCAGCCCCAGTTCTTTTCTCTGCTCCCAGAATCCAGGTGCTGAGGCAGAGCCAGCACACACAGGGGTTTTCCAATGCCCTGCAGCACCACACCCTCACTGCTTGTGCTCAAGCTTGGCCCAAATATTCTGGGACAAATTTTGGTTCCCCTACAATACTGCATGTTCAAGGCAACCAAAACTGATGCACCTGGTCCTAAAGTCCTCTGATATCCCAGAGGAACATTCATGAAAATAGTGACTAGTTTTATTTCAATTTGTATTGCTTTTCTTCAGAAAGAATGTTTCTCAGTTGCACACCAGATAATTTGGTTGGCCTGATATAGCCAGTGCATTTGTAACTAAAGAGCCATTAAACTTTGAAGCAGCTTCTCACTTTATTTGTCTTGAAAATGCCATTTCAATAAAATACTCGAATGCAGGAATGGGTGTAACATCCATCTGAACCTGTGCTCAAATATATCAAAACAGGGTGATGCACTACAGCTTTTTGCCATCACTATTTCAAGTAGTTTCTGGTATCTTGGATGCTAATTCTGCATTCTTCTCATTTTTTTATCTGCATTTGTGGATCTGCAACTCAGATATTGCAGTGATTTCTCTTTCCTTCTGTGACAGAATGAGGAAAACAAAGGAGTCCTACAACTTTTAATCAGAAATTGGACCTCCAACAATCAGTTCATATTTTCTTCTCCATTCCAATTTACATTTCACTTTTAATGATGGAGGCTTACAAGTGAGTTGGTTTCACATAAGCATGCAGATATCTTAGAGAGGCTTCTGTAAGGCAGAGTAAAAAACTGGATTAAGGAAAGGGTTCTGCCTTATTAATGCTCTATTGTTGCATTCTGCCTCTGTGCAGAAAAAAAAATGAACTTGCCACCTTCTCATTGTTAAAGGCACTTAAGCACAAAAGAAACTAATTAAAAATGGAAAGAGTGGCACTTTTTATACCCTTCAGAAGTATTTTCATGAGCTGCACGGTGATTCATGTTTTACAGCACTGGGTAGCTCAATATATGTATTTTTAATGATTTAGAAAGGGCTCATAAAGTAGTGTCCCCACCTTGTAATCATTCATGACTGCATGTAGAAGGAAGCAGAATCCATTCTTTCCAAGGGACTGTAAAAAGAAAATGGCTTGGAAGTATCTGTATTGTTAATAGTAAAGTCAGAAACTTTTTATGATGATTTCAAGCCAGGTGTATGATTGTGTGAGATACGCTGGGTTTTTTAATATTCCTGCCACACAGACACCCACAAGAGCACTAAAATTCACCTAACACCAGATCTGTGTGGAGGTCTTGGTCACGAGTGAGCAGCTGAAGTTTATCTGATGAGTTCATTAATCAGGTGGGCTGTGGCTGCTGCCCAGGAGCAGATGAGAGCTGAGTCACCCCCCCAGGCTGCAGAACTGCACCCACATCCTCAAAGAGCCTCGAGTGATGGAGAGGTTTGAAACCCCAATCGGCTCTTCATCTGAGTGTGGGGGTCCTGCAGGAGGGGCTGTCCTGCAGCTCCTCCCCAGCCCAGCAGGGACAGGGATGGTGACAGCACTGCTCCCAAGCACAGATGGACATCTCCAGGCTCCTGGCACTTGTCCCTGAGCCCACGGGAGGATCTGTCAAGGCTGTGTAAAGCTCTTTTGTGTTTTTTGTTTACAAATGGTGCCTCTCTGATCAATTATCAGCCATTCTGAGCTGTGGCAAAGGAAATAAGTGTTTCCCCCACCTGGCTACAACTTGCCTCAGGTGGTTGTGGATTTTTTGCCAAACAGATGGGATAAAGGAGAAGCAAATTACATCTCTCCTCAGGTGACAGGGAAAGCAGGAGGAAAACTCTTCCATGGATTCCCTTGACTCGTCACAGCCCAAAAACCTCAGATCCTGCATCCCAGAGCAGTACTAGCAAAGAGTTTAGTCCTAACAATCTCCTCTCTTCCATAGTTTGTTCCAACTCCATCATTTTCCTCAAGGAGTTAAAGCATCCAGACATTAAAACCATATTATGACTTCATAAAAAAGAAGCTTGCAGACCCTTCCAAAAACATAGAAAAAAAAAATCTCTATGTCCCATTTTTGAAGGTGTTTAAAGGAGGTATTAATGCATTATTCATTGATATATTGGATCACAGTATGAAACAGCAAATTAATTCTGTATCAGAAAATGCTTCTGCTCAGATTAATCCGTTTTCATGCAATGTTTACTAAGAAATATTAAGACCTTTGGAAATACTTGTATTTTGTTTAGACATAGCAGATCATTAGCTACTTTATTAGTCAACAGTGGGAAGAGGAACTGTAAGAAATATCATGTTGTTACCTAGAGAGAATGCAATGGAAAAACCAATCAAATTGTTGAGATTATTTTCATGCATTTTACCACTTAATTTGCATAACTTTGTCTTTTTACCTCTTCTATTCCTCAGCTGTTAGGATAATGAATAAAAATAATAATGTCCTAAGCACAGCAAGGTTCCACAGATCCTTTTTTCCTCCAAATCAGTTAAGATAAGACAGAAAATTGTGTCACTGAAGGGCAGCTAGTGAAGGATTATTTATTACTGGATTAACTCACAGGAAAGTTCATTTGTGTTGCCTAATGTAAAAACAAGAAACACTTTGAAGCTCTTGAAGTCCAAAGAGAAATGGGTGAACACATTCACAGGCAGAGAAGGGGAATATATCCATTGTACAGCACAGAACTAAGAAAAGGGAATCATAAATCAACCAAACCCTTCCTACAGACACTGGGAAACCACTAAGAGCACCAGTTTCTGCAATTTTGGACAGTATCTTACTATTTATGGAAAGAAAAGCCCAGATTTCCGTGAAGAGCAACGTTTTGTGCTCCACAGGATCATGAATCCGAACACCACTGTAGTAAAAGAAAAAAATCACAGAAAAAATATAAAAAACAAGAAAAGGGGGGAAAAATAGAAAAATAACAAAAGCTTCTAAAAGTTCTCTGAGCAGCTTATTGGCTACATAAATGAACATTTGCATTGAGCAAAACTTCCCCCAGCCTGCCTGTACTTGTCTTCCTTAAGACCTCTAATAAGCAGTTTAATATTTTGCAGATTCTTTTCCCTTGCTGTCCCAAGTTCTTCCAGAATCTACCCAGATCTTTAGCATAATGTTGCCATAGATCATTTTAGCTGTGTTTTCCATGGCTTTCCCTGCTATCCAAGTGTAATCTCCCGCAACTGCTGCTGCTGAATGAGTTTTCTTTATTCCTGTGCATTGCCTGTCTCAGAGTGAAGAACTGCCTGATTTCAGAGGTTTCTTTGCATTCCCTCCATCCTCTGTGTTCCATTTTCTCTGAAGTGTTGCCCCTGCCTTCTACACAGAGGGCTGCCTGCAACTCTGCATCCCTATCCTGAAATTTCAACACCATCTTTCAGAAACACAAAGTAAAGGGTAGCTGGTAAGGAAGTGAATGTTCCATTATTCCTACCATAAATGGGCTGCCACTAAGTAAAAGCTCATTTGGCTTTAATCTTTCAGTGCCTCATTTTCTCCATCTCTAAGCAGGATGCAGGAAGGGCAATAACTTGTGGTCCAGAAATAAATTCAGGTTAATGTTAACCCATACCACCACTGTGTGAAATATTCTGCCCAAGTCTTAAATACAGAATTTTTCTTTAATATTTAAAGATAATACCCAGCTCTTATGCAGTGTTTTCCACCAGCAGAGTTCAAAGTGATTTATAGAAAAGCAAATAACAACTGAGGCTAACATGGTTAGTTTGCTTAAAGGGAAGAAGTTGACATTAAAATGTAACAGTATGATAGAAATTGGAACTTTGCCACTGAATTTCCAATTTCCAGGCTCCTAGAAGTTTTATCAGTGTGACCAGGATTTGATGAAAGCTCCAGAAACCAGCTTTTCTGTGGCTAGAAAGGGCATTACTAGCAGAGGAAACCATTTACAAGTGCACTTCTTACAACCAATTTTGTGAATTTGCCCTTCCAGCCCCAAAATTTATTCTCCCTCCATCCCAGGGGCTGCATTAGCCTGCTCATCCATCCCTGGCCTCCAGAGCAAGCAGCCTCTGCCACTGGAAGGGGAATTCTCCTTCATCAGTGAGGTCAGACTACTGAGAATCCCACTAGAATCTCTTCAACTCCTTTTCCCCACTTATTTTCCCCTTTTTTTTTCTCCTTTTAACCCACAGATGTAAACTGCCATCTCTTTTGTGTGCAAAATAAGAGAAAGAAAAAAGCACTTATTCTTTTATTCTTGCTGTTGAACAATATTCTCCATTTCTATTGAGTATTCTGAGCTGAAGTCTGCAAGAAAGGCTCAATATAAATCAGATTTGCATGCAGTGACACAAGACCTTCCTTGAAGGAGCAATTGTCATGCTTAAATCCATGGACTCATAGCCAAGGTGCAGACATTTACTAGAGTTCTGTATATTTTCTTTTCAAAACTGAAGTAGGGTCAGATGTGTTTTCCTGTGGTCTTTTCCTCATTGTCCCAAAATTTTCCTTTTGAAGCTTCTCTCTTATCTATCTTTGGTATGGGTAAATGATTAGACTAGAAAACAACTTTTACCCTCCCATGCATTTTCATCCCTCCTTCCACTTGTTAAACACTTTTTCCCCTTTCAAGTAACATATTTGAGGTGTTTGTGTCCAACTGTTCTGGGAGTTACCAGAGGAGATATGAAAAAGCTAAAGAAAATATCTTTTTGAAAGGCACAGAAACACAGAGGGGAAATCAGACCCTTGACAATAATGTCTTAATAAAAAATATGTATTTTGGCAGTAACCTCTGGAAATAGGTTGCATCTCCATTTTTGGTATTGTGCAGCCTAAACATACCTAATTAGTAATTAATAACTGTTCACTGATTTGCCTCAGTGTCATTTTTTCTGCATACTTGCAGAAATTACCAAACCTATTATTG
Organism: Chloropsis cyanopogon; assembly: GCA_013400585.1. NCBI lineage: Eukaryota > Metazoa > Chordata > Aves > Passeriformes > Irenidae > Chloropsis > Chloropsis cyanopogon. Next base: position 12,860 of record WEZZ01026858.1, on the reverse strand, counting down.
AGTCCACGCACATCCTGGAGTATTACGAGATCATCATTACCCAATTTTTCCCCCATTTACTTTTAGTTTTATCCTAAGTGAATATTTTTAGGCTAATCAGTATCTGTTAAATCAAAGGAGCAATTCCCTCTCTCATCAGCTCATGCAAGCCTTCCCTTTCAGCAGTTAACTGTGCTTATCAGAAGAACCACCTATATCTAATTTAAGTTCAGGAATGTTTGTCATCTGAGGACAGAATATGCCAAGAAACTTCTTCTTAATACATGCAGCATTTAGCAACAAGAGAGTAGAACAGCCCCAAATCAAAATACATTCATTTCTTTTCCTTTATAGTTTTTCATCTGTAGACATTTGCAATTAAAGAAGCTGCTGCTATAGTGTGTTTAAATAATGCCTGAAATTCAGAGATACAGAGATTTTTATGGATAGAGTGATACAATTTTCATGTACACAAGAGAAGGTGCAGCCCTACAACTCTGAAAAAATTAAAAAAAAAAAATCATCATTGTTTGGAAGCTGATTTGTGAGGGCTTTGGGCACAGTTAAATTCCAGAAGTGATGAAAAGTGTCAGAACTGGGCTCTTGAGAGGCTGTTGACCCCAGCTGACTGAGGAATCAAACAGACCTGTGGCACAGGGTGAATTACAGATCTGCATCTCTGCGTTCCTCCTCTCCACACTTTGACATCTAAAGGTTTGTGCCAAAAAATCCACAGAACTGGAAGCAGATTTGTTCCTGCGTGTAGCTGTTCAGTTTTAAAGGGCTCCCTGTAAACCATTGTGATATTTATGCACAAAGAGATTAATCCAAGTTTCAGATTAGCTTGTCCCCCTCTGCAGATGGCAATTTGTCACCCTCAGCTCCTCACGGTGCCATTGAGCTGGTGGCAGCTCTGAGTGGAGAGCTCAGGAGATGAGCAATAGTGTTAGTCCTGTGATAAATCTGCAGGTTTTATGCTGAGCTGGTGGAATTAATACAACAAATTTCAAGTGATGGATGTAAATGATCCAAGGAATCCCAGCCTGGAGTAATTGCCAGTGAATTTGCTGAGTGCTCCTGCCTGGGAGATTCTTCCCAGAGCTGCAGGCTGGGCTGCAGCCACAGGCTCCTGGCATGGCCTCAGGTGAGTCTGCTCACTCTTCCTTACCTAAATTTCAGTCCTCACCTGGTCAAATTAGTAAATTATTAACAAAAATCACCTTCCCAATCTAAATCAATGAAAGCCTTTCTTGTATTTGGTCTTCATTTCCATAAATATTTTTAAGAATTATTTCCCATTTTCTGGTTAGCTTTGTAATTTGTTTTTCAATATTTGTTTTTATTTAATATTTGTTTTTTAATTAATTTATTAAACTTGTTTAATATTGGGTGCTTCTTTCCTAGTCTGCTTAAGGACCAAGATAATGGCAGCATAAACAGAAGCACTTTCAGAGCAAAATCAAAATCTGAATGCTTTCCATTTTCCCTTTCATTAACCTCATACAAAACTGCTGCTGAGCCACGTGGTGTGATTTAGTGGTGGGACAGAAATGCACCCTTCTCCAAAGAGATTCTATCCTTGCTGTCAGGAGAAGGGCCCAGAGAAGTTTTGCCTCTGTGCCCGAGTGTCTTTTGGTGTGGGGAAGAGTTTGCTGCAGGAATTCCACCCTGGCAGAAGGACCCTTCTGCCCCAGCAGCATCACAGCCCCTGCAGGTTGGAGAAATCAGAATGCCACTCTCATTTCTGGACTAACTGAAGTGTTTGAGTAAACTCACAAGATCTTGTTTCATTTCAAATGTGCTGGTGAATATTCCATTTATGCCACCAAGCTTAGCGTTGTCACTTATCTTTGGTCCCTCTCAGGGGTTTTAAATTTTTAATCAAATTACCTGATACAAAGCTATGGCTTATTTTGACAGAGGGGTAGGTTCATGCAATCTTTCAACACAAAGATCAAATCTGTGTTTGCAACACAAATTCCAAACCCACCCAGATATTCTGAAATTTCACCCAAATTTCCTATCAACTTCAGGAGTTTCAGGATTTGGCTGTTCCACATCACTTCCTTCAAAATAAAATATGTGAGTGCAAGGCTTTGAGCTACCGTAGTCAGATCTTTATTAAAAAAGTGGATAAAGGCTTGAAAGTGAATTTGCACTTTATTAAAAGTGGTTCAATTTGTTTGAAAGATCTGTATTACACAGGTGATCAGGATAAAACCATAAGAGACAAACTCTAGAAGCTGTTTAAAACAGTTTACAGTCAATAACAGTAACTCACATCACACAACTGGCAACATGAATGGCATAAATCTTTCCTAGGTAATGGATTTTTAAAAAAAAAATTGCTTTATTTAACTATACAAGAGCTACACCTCTCCTAAATAATGATGAGAGAACAGAACAGTTTCAAATTTCTGTATATTTGAAGACAACAAAAGAATGAAAATCAAGATCTGAAATAAACAAGTTACTATGTGAGACTAAAATCTGGAGAAGTTTTTTTTTTGTTTTTTTTTTTTTTTTAAATAACAAATTTCAAATAAATTACTAGAAATTATTCCTAATTCAAACATCTGTCAGATTGGAAACTTTACAGAGGAAAAAATGCAGAGTTTGTTCTGTTAACATGGTTGACAAAGTTAAATATTTAATGCAGGCCTTTTACAGACTGTAAGTAATTTGAGATGAAAGACCATTAATTAAGTTCAAATTTGCAATAGCCTGAAAATTGCAGGTTCATCTGTTTGTTTTGTACTGGAGCCCCTATCTGCAAGCCCAAAAGAGCTGAGGAGGATTTAAGTCTCCGTTTGAATAGAAATGTGTCATTAGAAGCAAAATTATCCATTTAGAACCTGTAGGCAAAGGGTTCCAGGGGCCTAAATCATGCACTCACCAGAGCTCCAGGGGCATTTTTAAAGCTCCCCTGTGAAACTGGCTTTCAGCACTTTGTCAGTTCCCTTTTCTGATTTTAAATATCTTCCTGTAGGTGATTAAAGATGTCTGTGTTTATTTTGGGCTAAGCTGTGAGATATTCTTTGACTTCCTGGGAAAATCAGCACAGCTCACATGACACCACTTCTATGGCCTGTGTTATGATGGTTTAGAGCTCTCTAAAACCATTTTCTCCATTCAACCCTTGCCTGATTTTATGATAATATTCCTTAAGAATAACATCTCCTTACTCAGTGTATTTATAAAAGTATCAAGATCTTTATAATTAGCATTATTGGCAAGGGGAAAGGATTTCTTCTAATTAAACTATAAAGCTAAGCTAATAAAACCAATCATCCTGTGCACTTATGTAAAATTTTAATTTCATGTTCATCAGTGTTTAGTTCCCTTGTGAAGTCCCCAGTGAGCTAATAACCTTTTGTGTGCTCTTTTTCTCTAAAGAAGAAAGAAACATCCATCCTTCTTGGGGTTACCTTTAAATCCTCACACTGAAAGTCCATATTTTCATATGGGCTAGTGCTCTATTGGGCTGTTCAGTGGCAACTCTTATTGAGCCCTCCTGGCTCTGAAAACATCAGCAAAACTTGCTTTAAAGGAACCTGCCAAGTGCTGAAGGACCAGACCTTCTGCCCCTGAACCCAACACGCTTACACTGAGGTTTGTTCTCTCACTTCCTTGTAAGAGAACAGCACCTAGAGCCAAAATTGTGCATTTTATGCACAATTGTGAATTTTATTCAAGCTCAAAAAGAGCCTCAGGGCTTAAGCTGATTGAAATCAAATGTCCCAAGGAGCATCTCCAGGCTTCACTCAGAGTCAGCATCACTCCTCTGCCCTGACAGATGCTGTTTCTCCTCTAAAAAAAGACAACAAACTGTAGAGAGAGCCTGGTAAAAGGACAACTTCCCAGTGCTTGTGGGCCTTAAGATTGCCCCCTCCAAGTTTCATAATAATGAAGCAGAATAAACCCCAGGAGTTTGCTTTCTCACCCAGCATTTTATATTTCAGTGAGCTGAAACCACACATGCAGAGAGGGATGCACAACTGGCTGTGTTGGGTGGGCAATAATCAGCAAATGATTTGCATACAGACTTGCTTCCCCAGGTAAACTTTCTGAGGAATTTCTGAAAGAATGCCTTCTTTCTCCACTTATTCCCCCTCAGAACCACTTGGCTGGGAAGTGCTGCTGCCTTGACACAGGGAGCAAATGCTTCTTGCAATGGGAATGGGAATTTGTAACAGAATTCTGCCAGAGTGGCAGATTTGTAACAGAATTCTGCCAGAGTGGAGAGGGGTTTTCAGCTCAGAGTGTGCAGTTCTTCTATTTGAGTTGATGCTTCAGCAAGCACAGTCAATAACACATTTTTAGAGGGCTTGTAGATAATTAGATTAATGAGTTGATTCTCCTCAAACACACGATTTGCAGTAAGCCTTTCTGCTCATCTCTCTATTGACTGGCACAGTAATAAAGTCTATTGAACTTCACTCAACCATCAGGTAACACAAACATATTTTTGCCCTTGGAGGCAGTCAGAGAGCCCAGGCACACTATCACTGCAGTACATATATTTTCTGAGACAATTAGCAACCTCAAGGTGGTGTTAATGAGGAAATAGGGGCTAACTAAGAATTAAATTATCTCTTGCTACAATGGAGTTCCCAGCAGTAAGATGAACATGTTAGAATTGTTTTGTAGGGATCCATCTAACTCTTTGTCTTTCTATTGTAATGAGATATCAGTCAATCCTCAGGGTAAAACTCCTGCTCCCTCTGAAGAACCAGACAGGCAACAGAGTTAGAAATGGCAAGTGCCTTTTCCAAAGCATCTTATTCTCCTCATCCCAGCCTCTCAGCTGGAATTCAGGATTTTAGCATGGAAAGCTCTGTCAGTGTCCTTTGGTGGTTCCCAATTAACAGCTAGGAGGAGCAGATCCCATTAACAAAAACACTGTGAGTAAAGAACTGCAGAAGTAGCAGGATGGCCGTTAAAGCCTTGGAAGAGTGGAAGAAAAGAGGATGCAAACAGCTCCATCTAAACTGAGCCAAAGAAGCACTGATGTTTTCTTCCATTTCACCAATCAAAGTGAATGGAAAAAGTCTTACAGCCTTGGCTAAGCAAGTCCTTTCTGGGACCTTACTATGGTGAGAAATGAAAAAAGCCACACAGAAATGCAACTGGTCCAGAATGAGCCCCTAACAAGGCAGCCAGCACCTGCAAGGCAAAGGGAACTCAGTCCTCACAGACCAAGAGCTATAAATGCAACAGGAAAATTAAAATGACTCAGTGAGGAGGTCTAAGCTGAACACATAGGGGAAATTGCATCAATACAGAAGGGAAAATGAACCAACAAACAAAGGCTACAACTGACAGCACTCTGAGTGCAGAAATCCAAGAGATTGGCAAGAAAGTCAAGCAAAGCACAAACCCCCAAACAGAAAAACTGCAGCACAGCTGGCTGCCAAAGGGGTGAATGACAACACTGCCTTCTTCCACCAGCCTTTGCAAAGCTGCAAGGCAAAAAGCATCTGCTTTAGTGTGCTGTAAAGCAGCAGAGAGAGCAACACTGGCTTTGGGAACACTTATTGCTGAGGAAACCAATAAAACAGAGACTGCTCTGCAACGAATGTGACACACTTGATGAAAAGCAGCAAACATTGCTGCAAGTGATCATGAGTAGAGGAGCAGTGGCCTGTCTGTGTGATGGTTTGGATGCTGGGGAATGTACCAGGGTGGCAGAGATGCCTCAGGCAATAGAAAGCAAACAGCTGAAGCACTGAGAGCCAGCTCTTGCTGAAACTTGGGAAATAAATGCTTATTGAGGTTTTGTAAAATATGGTGGCTGCCATGGGGAGGAAAAGGGTTCATTAGAACCCTTAGAGCTCGTGAGAAAAGCAGGGAAATAAAACTTCCCATGCAGAGAGTAAGGATGGATTCTGAGAGAAGGCAGAGACCAGAGCTGAAGGGATCTCTGTGGTTCCTGAGCCCCCTAACTCCCCTGCTCCTAAAGGAAAATATTATGATAATATTCTGATTGTTTACTTACACACCCAGCTGGATCTGTTTGTCAGGAACAGAGGAGCACATTCTGCTGCCTCCAAAGGCAAGAATTCTGAGAGAGAATGAAAATATCTAAAAGCTGCACAGCACTGGGGTCATGGATGATACCCCTAAAAATAATTTTAAAAAATATCAAATTCATGGTAACTATTTTGAGCTGTGCTTGGTGCCCCAGACACCCCAGAAAGCAACATGGCAAGTGGCATAAGAACAGGCAGGACAAGTACTCCAATAATGTAAAGTTGGGAAGGGACCTTAAATCCCACCCAGGGCCACCCCTGCCATGGCAGGGACACCTTCCACTGTCCCAGGTGCTCCAAGCCCTGTCCAGCCTGGCCATGGACACTGCCAGGGATCCAGGGGCAGCCCCAGCTGCTCTGGGCACCTGTGCCAGGGCCTGCCCACCCTCAAAGGGAAAAATTCCTTCCCAAAATCCAGTCCAAATCTACTCAACACAGGACTGACACAGGACACTTCAAAAATCAGGCAGCTGTGCTCTTAAGTGGCAGCAGGAAAACTTATCCACACTTGTCTGATGCCTACACCAAGTTGCTTCTCCTGGCACACGTACAGGTGAGGTCACCTGCAGTCCCCAAGGTGGCCACAGAAGATGCTAAATTGGCTTTTTCAGCAAGATCTGAGAGACACACATTTCAGGCAGCAGGGACAGCTACAGTGCAGGCAGCACAGCCAGAGCAAACAGAGTTTATCTCCTGACTGCAGTGCTGCTGATCCAGAGCAGTCCAACAAGTGATATCAGCAAGGATTTACAGGCACCAGCTCTCTGTAGCTCGTGGATGCTGGGTTTTATCAAGGCTGTTGATGTGCTCTGCCTGAAGAAGGAGATAAAGTGGACTGCACCTCCTGGAAGGACTGAGCCCTGAGCCAGGTGAAGGATGGCTGGCATGTCCTGCAGGGATTTGCGCTGGGAAACAGCAATCAGTGACAGCAGGCACGCTGCTTTAACGAGCAGCTGCTAATCAGCTTAAGGGACACCCAAAAGTTTAGGATGTCTTCATTGCCACAGAGCTGATTTACACAACCCACGTTGAAAATGTAGTTTTGTACCCCGTAAAACACAGCTGACCTGTACCTCTGCTAAACAAACTTTTCTCCAGGTTTCCCAGGTAGAGTTTAAGCTGGTTTTTAAGTATTATTCATTATTTACCCAGATAAGACTTGTTATCTTGCTAACAGCAAGAGGAAAGCAGCACAGAATAATGCTAAACCTAAATCTATCCATGTCCATCACTGCAAGCCCTCATGTTCTATTTCTGTGGAGATTTTGCCTAATTCCCCAACAACCTCAGGCATAAATATGACTGAGAGTGTAAGTAGGAGTACAAATAGATGGCAGACTATGCAAGGCTTTAGGCATCTGGGGTGTTTGCATTAAAACCTCCTGCACAAACATCCATATCAGCAGAGGAAATGCTGATCCCACTGTCCCTGTGGGAGGAGGATCCTTCCCCAGAGCGTGGTGAGCTGCCACAGCAGGGCATGAGTAACAGCACTGGCAGGGGCTCAGGAAACATCCTCACCCAAAAAAAGGCACAATTTCCTATTTTTAGGGGTTGAAGACTTTATAGGCATTGCTTAATCAGAAAATTGTGGTAAGAACCATAATGATGCCAAATTCTGTGTGTTTTTTATTAGTACCAAGTCTAAATTATTACCAATTTTATCATTTGACTCAGTTTTGCTCCCCAGTTTGTAGATGGGCTCACAGGTGTTACAGAAAATGTTACTTAGAATGTTAATTCTTTAGTGAAATGCATAGATTTTGCTTGGTAGCTCATGAACTCAGAGCCAAAAGCAACTTAATTTCTTTTTTCTGATTAAATTACTACATAAGATACATGTCTGGTTTTTTTTGGACATTACCAGGTTAATATTGATGAATTATAGTGTAAAAGATCCACAAAAAAGCCACCCTCTCCTAGTAGATAAAAATAGATAGGAAAAAATATAATAAGAATTCTTCCTGATAGCTTTTGTAATTGATATTTAGAAAATTAAACATGTACTTCTCAGTCATTAAAAAATCTGTGGGGTGAGAAACCCAGTATCCAAATCCTAAAGCCAGAGGTTGTCTCCTAGTAGACAGTTTAATCATCAACCCATCCAGAGTAATGGATTTTTGACATGAAAAATCTGATAATTTTTCTCTAGCCTGATTTCCCATCAATTTGAGATTTAATTAAAGCATATATTTTAGAAAGACACACTGACCTGATGTCTTCAAACAGTGAGGATATTACTTACAATAATAATAATTAACAATGAGAAAATATTAGGAATTCATCTCTTCATCTTATTTNGTGGCATAAGAACAGGCAGGACAAGTACTCCAATAATGTAAAGTTGGGAAGGGACCTTAAATCCCACCCAGGGCCACCCCTGCCATGGCAGGGACACCTTCCACTGTCCCAGGTGCTCCAAGCCCTGTCCAGCCTGGCCATGGACACTGCCAGGGATCCAGGGGCAGCCCCAGCTGCTCTGGGCACCCTGTGCCAGGGCCTGCCCACCCTCACAGGGAACAATTCCTTCCCAAAATCCACTCCAAATCTACTCAACACAGGACTGACACAGGACACTTCAAAAATCAGGCAGCTGTGCTCTTAAGTGGCAGCAGGAAAACTTATCCACACTTGTCTGATGCCTACACCAAGTTGCTTCTCCTGGCACACGTACAGGTGAGGTCACCTGCAGTCCCCAAGGTGGCCACAGAAGATGCTAAATTGGCTTTTTCAGCAAGATCTGAGAGACACACATTTCAGGCAGCAGGGACAGCTACAGTGCAGGCAGCACAGCCAGAGCAAACAGAGTTTATCTCCTGACTGCAGTGCTGCTGATCCAGAGCAGTCCAACAAGTGATATCAGCAAGGATTTACAGGCACCAGCTCTCTGTAGCTCGTGGATGCTGGGTTTTATCAAGGCTGTTGATGTGCTCTGCCTGAAGAAGGAGATAAAGTGGACTGCACCTCCTGGAAGGACTGAGCCCTGAGCCAGGTGAAGGATGGCTGGCATGTCCTGCAGGGATTTGCGCTGGGAAACAGCAATCAGTGACAGCAGGCACGCTGCTTTAACGAGCAGCTGCTAATCAGCTTAAGGGACACCCAAAAGTTTAGGATGTCTTCATTGCCACAGAGCTGATTTACACAACCCACGTTGAAAATGTAGTTTCTTACCCTGTAAAACACAGCTGACCTGAACCTCTGCTAAACAAACCTTTCTCCAGGTTTCCCAGATAGAGTTTAAGCTGTNGAGGAAATGCTGATCCCACTGTCCCTGTGGGAGGAGGATCCTTCCCCAGAGCGTGGTGAGCTGCCACAGCAGGGCATGAGTAACAGCACTGGCAGGGGCTCAGGAAACATCCTCACCCAAAAAAAGGCACAATTTCCTATTTTTAGGGGTTGAAGACTTTATAGGCATTGCTTAATCAGAAAATTGTGGTAAGAACCATAATGATGCCAAATTCTGTGTGTTTTTTATTAGTACCAAGTCTAAATTATTACCAATTTTATCATTTGACTCAGTTTTGCTCCCCAGTTTGTAGATGGGCTCACAGGTGTTACAGAAAATGTTACTTAGAATGTTAATTCTTTAGTGAAATGCATAGATTTTGCTTGGTAGCTCATGAACTCAGAGCCAAAAGCAACTTAATTTCTTTTTTCTGATTAAATTACTACATAAGATACATGTCTGGTTTTTTTTGGACATTACCAGGTTAATATTGATGAATTATAGTGTAAAAGATCCACAAAAAAGCCACCCTCTCCTAGTAGATAAAAATAGATAGGAAAAAATATAATAAGAATTCTTCCTGATAGCTTTTGTAATTGATATTTAGAAAATTAAACATGTACTTCTCAGTCATTAAAAAATCTGTGGGGTGAGAAACCCAGTATCTAAATCCTAAAGCCAGAGGTTGTCTCCTAGTAGACAGTTTAATCATCAACCCATCCAGAGTAATGGATTTTTGACATGAAAAATCTGATCATTTTTCTCTAGCCTGATTTCCCATCAATTTGAGATTTAATTAAAGCATATATTTTAGAAAGACACACTGACCTGATGTCTTCAAACAGTGAGGATATTACTTACAATAATAATAATTAACAATGAGAAAATATTAGGAATTCATCTCTTCATCTTATTTCCAGTTCAATTATTTGGCTCAGACTTTCTACCGGGAGATCTTGGTCCAAGTTTGATTTTTACTTTAGAGATGCTTCAGCTCCAGTGTAATATCAGATTTTTAGGACCTTCAGCCAGGTCCTACATATTAAGGGTTAAATATTCACCCCAAACAACTTTTTTAAGATTCTAATTAGTTTTTTTAAGCCTGTGGCCAGGTAAGTCTCTCTCTGCCAGCACTGAGGGAGGTGTCAGTGTGTGGTGTGCCAAACATGTGTTATCTCTGGCAGGAGAGATTTTTGAAAGATTTTCCTGCCAGCAATAACTGAGCTGAGATGCTGCTTAAGCTGCTCTGGAATGCAAGAGCTGCCCTATTACAGTGATTGCTCTGCCACTGGTCATTAAAATTCAGCAGTAAATATTAATGTTGGCCACTTAGCCAACTTCCCAAGTAATTGATGGATATTCTTTCTTGGGTGTTTCCAGACTTATCACTCTGGGGACTTAATTTTCAGTATATAATCTATGCTGGATAGATCAGGACAAATTAATGTAGAGGAAATAAAAGCTGATTGTACATCAACTGTTGGTAAAATCTCCAGAGGTACAGAAGCACCACTTAGGAAGCCAAAATTTACAGCTCCTGCCAAAACCTATCTGGTGCATCTGCTGCCCAGGAGGCAGAATCCTCTGGAGCCCAGGATGTCTGTGCCAGTCTGCCCCAGGGAGGTCCAGGCAGGGCTGCTGCTCCTCAGCTCTGTGCTCCTCAGGGTCTTCACTTTTGCAAACCCTTCCTTCTCCAGAATGATCCATTTCCATAGCACCATTCAGGCTTTCTCTGAGTAGAATTTACATAAGCAGGCCACAAAATGTGCTGCCATGAAAATGTCAGTCTTTCAGCAATTAATTTTGTTTTTATGAAGTAATATTCCCTTTATGACATTCTGTTCTGGTGGTCACCTGAGAAATACCGATATCACCTGCAAGGGCTGACTGGAGAATTGAACATGCTTGGTTCTATGAAATTTAATATACAAGAAGAAAAATAAATTAGGGATGCTCCTTTTCTAGTGCAGAGGTACTCAGACAGACAATTCCATTCTGCACTGCCTTGGTTCCTGGTATTTTATTTTATTTTCTCTTCATTTTAGGCTTTGCCAGGTATTTTGCAGGTTCAGGGTCAGATTTCCTGCTGCAGTCACATTGTATAACAGTATTGCACTTTACACATTGCTCTGATTTTAATTTTGGCCAACAGCTAGAGAGACAAAAAGAAGCCAGCTTAACCATATCCTAAATGGCCTGGAGCTGGGAGCCAGGGAGTCATTACAGAGCATCCATCCAGCCAGGGAGAGACAGATTCATTTGCAAATGAGCAACCCAAAATCAGTCTGCATGCTTTCAGGGATGGAAAAAGTTTGCAGGATAATTTATTAGTGTCACTGTCTGCAGCTTTCCAGATGTTCTTGTCCTGGAGCATACACAGAGGAGAAGCTCCCAAATACATCAATAAAATAGTTTAGAGATGTTTTTCTGCTAGGAGGCACAAAGCTGGAAAAATTAAAGGTGTTCTTCTAGAAGTGATTTAAATTAATGAATTACTTCAGATCAAGGCCAGAGGGAGGGAAAAATGTCAGTACAGTCCTTCCTGCTTGTATTGAGGTGGAGTAGGTCTCTAACCACTGCTGCATGCAGGGAAATAACTTTAAGAGGCTTTCCCATGGCATGGGATATACTCCCCTGAATGCCCAGAGACAGCTCTGCAATGCTCAGTGCAAATAAATGCTCTCCAAGCTGATGATATTCATGCAAACATGGTGTGAAATACTGCCATGCATCCAGCACTACACAAATATTTCCCTTAGAACACACCATGTGAAGGAGGGAGGCGTTTTCACTGGACTCATTTAAACAAATAATTGAACAAAGAATGAACCAAAAACCAGCTCCTGCCTATTGGGGTTTAATGCCAGAAGAGTGAAAGGAAAGATGAGAGCTGCTTTCATCCCTCAAGCCCTTTCATGTCCTTTGGATGGTACCAGAAACCAATAAAAATCAGAAAAAATAACCCTCATGGGTAATAAAGGTGATTCAAGCCATGTTCAAGCCAGATGAACATCCATCCCCCACCTGCATTTACTGGGTAGCAGGAAAGAGTGAAAGCCTAAATTAGACCTTGAGTACCAGTTTGAACAATTGACATTAAGATTTGTTGAAATGCAGCAATTTCACTGACCCACTTTTGGATTTGAGGCGAGTTTACCTCACATAAAGAGCTATTTTGAGTTTATGATGACGTTTTTAGGAGCTCTGTCACGCCTGCCAGCTCACCTTCCCACAGACAAATTCACAAAAAATAATGCACGGTGTTAATGCCAGGATCCCCCAACTTGATTTGGCCTCCACTGATTGCAGCAGAGATCAAAGGAAGCTCTTTTTCCTAATGACCACATTAATTTTGATATAAATTTTTCCTTGTCAGGTTTGTAGGCAGATATCTGCATTTTGTCCTGATCGGGGATTCACTTGCAGCTGTAGGTTTAAAACTTCCAGAGTTGTTTGTTGGCTATAAAAGAGCCCAAAGCCCCCAAACCTCAGTTAGGGGCCTGATGTTGATAGAAACCTGGCTCAGACCCTGCTCACATGAGCCAGTTCCAGCTCCTCTGGATAGAACCTGAACTGCTCAGCTGTGTGCCCTGAACTGCTGGAAACAAAAAAGAAAAAAGAAA
>WEZZ01026857.1:27931-73635 GCA_013400585.1 Chloropsis cyanopogon | reverse complement strand
ATTTTTGTTCATGAGAAATGCAACTTAGAATATTTCAACAACTCACTAGTGAAGTTTGTAGTCATTGTTTGTAAGAATACCAAAAAGAGAATTTAAGATATTTCTGGATATTTTTCTTATACATCACATAAATAAACTGATGGAATTTAAATAGATACCTTGAAATCTACAGACTTTATATGAATCTTTGTTTATTGTGCCTACTTGGAGTGCTTTATTTACAAAATGGTTATATGTAGAAAAGAGAATAGATTTAAAGCACCAAGTTGCCCAGATAGCTTCTCTGTTAGATCATGGGAACTAAAATCAGATAATTCTCTGTCTCTGGTATGCCATGGTGAATGTCAAACAAATGCATGCCACCATTGTGGAATCATAATAACTTTCTGCTTTAGATAAATTTTGAAATGATTTCTTGGCTCAAAAGACCATCCTGTGTTTGCTTTACTGCCAGCATGTCCCTGAGGTATTTTGTTATGTTAGGAAGCAGCAATACCCAGTACAAATAAATTATGTTTCACCATTTATTGAGAGCTCAGGCTCAGGACTGAAGCTGACCTTTCATAGGATTGAATATTTAGTCTTTCCTATATACCTGGTGAGATTTCATGCCTTTTATACCCTCCTGAGTATACTTCGAAGGTTGTGCTGATTTTGTAAAGTACTGCTTTGGTAAAGGTTGTTGTTTATTGCTGGATTCATTAACTCACTGGAAATAAAATGCTGCTTTTGTTTATAAAGGGAAACAAAGTTTAAAAGATTTCATACAGAGCTTCATATTTCTATTTCAAAGGTAGGTGGCAGATGAATGCCAGTCTTTCGAATACCATGATTTATTGGCCCAACTCCTGCCTGAAGTCTGAGTGTATCTCATGGCCCCTTGTTGGCTGTTTTGACACATCATTTCATGGGAGACTGCCTTGAAAAGACATATTTTGAAAACATTGGAAATTTGAAATACTATTATTTGAAAAAGAAATCCCGATAATTTCCTATTAATTGTCTTGATAATTTTGACAATTTTACTTTCAAAAATATTGCTTCATATGATATGAAGCATCTTCTTTATACTGAAAAAGTCATTATGTCCTTTCCAATAGTTTTGCTTATCAAAATAAAAGCTGTTACCTTCATTAAAGAGTCCTCAAGCACTTGCACCCTAGGCAAAACAGCTCATTCTTCCCTAACAAATACATCCATATCTCAACCAGGCAAATGCTTAAGCTGCTTTCCAAACAACTGGTTTAACTGCAAATTTGAGATCTTCAATGACCTCAATGGTATGTGCATCATGCTCTTTCTTTTTTGCTCAGCGAAATCTATATTTCGATGTTTTAGCCAATAAAAGTGGGCCTTGTCTTGCAGAACATCTACATTTTAATTGAATTTTTTGCGTGTCATCGCAAAGGTTATAATCTTGGCCAAAATCTGAGCAAAAAATAATGCCTTTAAACAATTAAGAAACAGTTCATTCTGTAATCATGGAACTCATCAGATTGTGCTTGTGTGGTTTCTGTACAAGAGGCAAGAGAAGAAGGTTCAGAAGTGAGCTCTTCTTTCAAGAACAACTGTGGAACGTCCAGTTTAGCAAACTATTATAGGATGAAACAAGCAGCTGTAGCACTGCAGAAGAACCAGAGTAACCTTTCATTGAGAGGATACATATTTTAGACGCGATGTTTTCTGAGCCTGTGATGTCTGTGACTGCCAATGTAGTACACATTTAGTCCAGACTTTTAGCTAGACAAGTTCCGAAGTGGTGAGTGGTCCCTCAGTGGGAAAAACTAATTTTAAACCAATATTTTAATGGAAGAGATTATACAGGTTCTTCATGCTGTCCAGCAAGACTGATAATACTGAATTCCATAATAGAAAAGTCTATTTTTAATGGAATTTAGATACCTACATATTTTTGAAGTCCTGAACTACAGTTGTTATTAATTGTTAAATCAGTACAGACAGCCAGTTACCTGGAAGGACAATTTATTCAGGTTTTATGAAAGATGAGTGCTGTGATTTAACCCCATATGGCAACTAAGTACCACACAGCTGCTTGCTCCCCTTACCTCCCAGTGGGATGGGGGGGAGAATCAGGAAAAGAAAGGTAAAGAAAAACTCAAAGCTCATGGGTTGAGTAAGAACAATTTAATTATTTAAAGAAAGTGAACTACTACTACTACTGCTGCTTCTACTAATTTTACTGGAAAAAAGAATAAGAAGAAAAAAGAGAAAAATAAAACTCAAGACGCACAAGTGACACACACAAAATTGAGTAGCTCATCACCCACTGACCAATGCTCAGCCTGTCCCTGAGCAGCAAACAGTCCCTTCCATCCAACTCCCCAGTTTATATACTGGCCATGGCAGTCTGGGGTATGGAATATCCCTTTGGTCAGTTTGGGCCAGCTGTCCTGGCCGTGCTCCCTCCCAGCTTCTTGTGGCAGAGCAAGAGACACTGAAAGGTCCTTGATTTAGGGTAAGCACTACTTAGCAACTACCAAAACATCAGTGTGTTATCAACATTATTCTCATAATAAACCCAAAACACAGCACTGTACCAGCTACTAGGAATAAAATTAACTCTATCCCAGCAAAACTAGGACAGTCAGTTACTTCTTGTGCTTTGACTTAGTGTTATGTCCTCAGCAAACTATGTGAAGCTTCATTCCTTATATTACTAGCAGGATGCTAAAGCCTGAGCACATGAGAAGCTGTAAATGTTTCCAAAATGCATGTTAATAGAATTTTATAAAAATCAAAGCTGACTGTGGAGACTGAAGAGAATGCTTAGCTGTAAAAACTGCAGTGAGATCCAGATGTGGTGGCACAAATTATGCCATTGTGTCCTAGAAAGGTGTGTGGTTGTACAGTATTACCAATGACCATTTCTGACTGTCACTTCAATGATTCCAAGAGTCAAGAATGTTTAACATCTGGAACAGATCCAGTGAGAAACTTTTAATTAGTCAAAGGTGTTAGCATACCTTTTTTGTCTCATCAGAGACTTAGAACAATAGCTTATTCTGTAGATGAAAGTTAACTTTAATTCAGTGCACATTGGATGTTAACATTTCTTCAGCACTTTCCATGCAGCTTCATGTAGCCAGGAAATTTATGACTGGGGAACAGCAACTTCTGTAATTGCTTCTTAGGCATGTATGATAAGTCCTGCTTTATATCCTGCTGGGTGTTACTACTCAGCAGTTTAGTTCATTGTATTTATGAAGTCTTTATTTCTGGACTGACAGGCTGCCATGTGAAAACTGAATAATATTCCAGGGAGCCACTTTGAGGCATGGTACATAACTCCAGTGTACAATGTATGTGATTCTGCTGCGGCGATCTTGGCATACTCGCTTGTGTTTGACCATTCCAGAGAACCTGACATAGGAGATCACCCTTCTCACTGCCACTCACAGTTTGTATTTTTGACAGTCAGAATTGCATTGGAGAGAAGACCTGGGAAACTGCTGGGTGGCCCATGGGGCTGTACAGCTTCTTTCTGAAGCTGGTGGACTTTGGAATGTATTCCTAAGGCATACCCAAGGAAGCACCCAGTGTACCCGCTGATGCTGTGACGCAAACTGAGACAGTTCTCTTTTTAGTGTCCCAGTTGTAGCTAGGATGACTGCAGGGTAGTAGAATAGAAGTGTGACCATCACTGTCAGCTTGTTTTAGGGCTGTTTGTAGGAGAGAGCAGCTGTTATCTGTCTCCCTCTGTCCTCTTAAAGGAAAAAGCAGAAGTAGCAAACACAAGGAAGAAATCAAGGCCAGCTGTGAAGGAGAAGGCACTCAATAAAACTTGAATAGATGAGATGAGAGCAGAATGTATGTGTGAAGGAAATAAAAGCAGAAGAGAGTAACTGTTTGTTGATTTATACTTGGGGTTAGTGCTGTTAGTAAATTAAGAACCAAATGTGCAGAGTAGGCTTCTACATTTTTGTAAATAGCCACTCGCTTGCTTGTCCCCTAGTTGTATGTTTAACCTTTATATGAAAAGCTTATCAGGGTACATTGCCAACTGCTTTTAA
Source organism: Chloropsis cyanopogon (assembly GCA_013400585.1). NCBI lineage: Eukaryota > Metazoa > Chordata > Aves > Passeriformes > Irenidae > Chloropsis > Chloropsis cyanopogon. The sequence goes on along the minus strand of WEZZ01026857.1, from coordinate 69,604 downwards.
GTTCCAAAAAAACCTGTTCTCCATATTGTGAAAAGTCCTTGAAGGCCAGCAAAATCAGAAACTGTCTGCTCAGATGATCACAGTGAAAAACCTTGTCTGCAGGGTCAGACCCTTACTTTGACCCCAGGTTATCATGGCTCATTTGGCAGTGTTTGGCTGTAGCAGAATGAGGTATGTAAGGACAGCACTACAGTGATTTAGCAACCAGCATCTCTGGGCTGGTGTAGGGACCATGTTGAAATGTTCCCTTGTTGATCATTCAAATCACTGTAATATAAATATTTTACTGGGGAGTCTTACTGTAGTATTACTATTCGGGAGTAGGAAACGATATATTTGTGTGTTGGACACTGTTTAGACAAATACTTTCCACTGAGAATAAATATTTCACTTTATTTCTGGGGATCTGTCTCTTCTGTTTGGCTGTTTACATCGTTAAGGATTGCTCTTCATCACGTAATTGTGTTGAGTATTTTTAGAAAACCTGATTCGTTAGTGTGATGCTGTGAGCCTTTGCATGTGCTCCTACCCCCATTGCAAGTTTGAGAGGGGTTGGTCCCTGGGTCAGAGCCCTCGGGCTTCATCCTTCCGCACCTCTTGGTGATTTACGTCAGCAGCTGGAAAGCAAACAGCGAATCCGAGTTAACGTGATGACAGCTGCTCACCGCAGCCACTCTGCCACGGCTGGACCACCAGCTGGGCATCTCAGCTGCAAGGACGGGTGAGGTGTTGTGTCTGGGGGTGGCAGCTCTGCTGGGCTATCCCTGGCAGTGCAGCGCCCCAGTGGGTGGGCTTCCCTGGGCAGTGTTGGTTGGGAGCTGCTCTGGACAAAAGTGAGGTCTTGAGTTGAGGTTAACCTCTAATTGAAAGGGCTGAGTTTACTGAGCCCTTCTTGGAAGCTGTGATGTAAAACAAATCACCCTGTAAAACAAAGCAAAAAAGCATTGCTCACATAAATAGGGCTTGGAGCCATCAGGGAAAAAAATATTTTCTTTATGGGGTTGGACTTGAAATGCGCTGGTGGGCTTTTCTGCACCAGTCTGTTAGAACATAATCCTAAACCTGGGTCAAATACAATCGGAACTTGCATGCTTTGAGTTTACTTCAAAATGGAAAGTCTGTCTCAAAATTCCCTCCAAGTTCTGCCAGATATACAAGTCTAAATCAGTAACCACACAAGATGCCAGAAAGTGCTGTACCTTACACCTTTTGCATAAACAATGTGCAGCACATATGTCAATGCTTACTCTTAACAAAGAGCAAAATAACTAAGAACAATTCCATAACACTCACAAAGGGTGAAAAAGTATTCTTTACATCTCTGGAAGGAGGAGAACTCTGGATTTTGAAGGGTAGACTTGATTTCCAAAGTAATAATCATCCCCCTTTTGTTTAATTTCAACTCTTGCATTTTCTCTGATATCTTGCTCTTCAACATATACATATATGAATCTATATATACTGTGTTTACTGCTGAATTTAATCATACTACATTTCTTTAAGGGTTTGTTTAAAGCAATCAAGAAACTGGATTTCAGAGATGTTATAGTCATCATCCAGACTAAACCCAGGAAGATTTTCAATAGCATCAGTGAAAGGTGTAGTAAATGAAAAACATTTCATGAAAAAACTGTAATCCTATTTTTATGTGTCTAGAAATAGGGAGAGTAAAACACAGTATCTTTCAAAGTGATTAAGAGAATGAAGTTGATTTTCATCTGTCATTGGCTATCATTGAATGCAGATTTTAAAACTGTAAACAAGTTAAACATAGTTTTCACACTGAAGTAGTGTAAAACACTCAAAAGCATGCACTCCAGCCAGTGGCTGTCAAAAGCTTTACAGGTTTTTTGGAGTGTAGAACAGTGAATAGAAGTAGTTCCTAAAGGAAATCAAGAGTAATGTAGTTCAGAGTACCTTAATTAGTCATTAATACCTGTATAACTGTATATTTAAGAATATAGTCCTGCATTTTAAAAGAAGATAGCCAGCCCCCAGTACAAAGGACACAGAGATAAGAACTGATAGCATATTATGTTCTTTTGTTCATATGTCACCTTACCTACAGTCACTATGGTCGAAAAAGCTACTAGGAATAATTTTTCACGGTGGCACACAAATTCTTTTTGGCACACAAATTTAGAACGTTGAAATGCAAAAGGAGGATTTTTAACTCATCCTTTAGAGCCAGCAGAGTTTGACCTCATCATGGGATTGTGTCCATGTGGTTTGTTGGTGATGCCACAGTTGACTACATAGCAGGTTCCAGGAAATTCCTGCTTTTTCTAGACCCCACAGATTTGTCTGCGAATAATGTAATGTTTCGTGAGAGAACTTATGTTCTTACCTTCACTGTAGACATGATGAAAGACTCAAATTACACCCAGGATAGGTCTCATTGTAGAGTCTACCATCATTCTTAAAAATACAGTCCTTAATTTAGGTGCCAAACTGGATTTTAATCTTTAAAAATCTTACGTACACCTGGACTGTGTGGTGGTCTAGTGGTAATTAAACACAGCTGCAGTGTGAAACTTGTAGAATTGCAAAGAGATACTGGTGAAAGTCCCATAAGCTCCATCCCTGGAAGAGTTAAAAAAAAAACGTGTGGATAGGGCACTTGAGATGTGGTTTAGTGGTGATCATGCTGGTAGTGCTGGTGGTTGGATTTGGTAATCTTAGAGGTCTTTTCTAATCTTCATTGATTCTATGAATCTGTGATTCTGTGATATCCCAGACAAACATGGCAAGAATAAAAAATAATTGGAGCTGATGCTGTTGTGCTGGCAACAATTCCGGCTTCGTAAAAGTTATTGGTCTCCCAGTTCTCATTATTTCAGAGATGAATATTTACATAGTTATCCTTATTCTTGACTATCTGATGTTTCATGTTTGACAAAGAATAAAGTACAAGACTGGCAGAAACACTAACAATCAGTGCTGTGTGAAGGGGACAAGAGATGCCTTTATCAGATTGTGCTCGGTTTCTCTCTGTTTATATAAACACACACGCACATTTTCATCTTGAGGGGCCTCATTCATTACAGCAGGAACTTTTTGTGATTATTAAGTTTTAGTACTGCACAGCAACCTGTGCAATTTCAGGAATCAGGCTGATTGAATTACCCAATTAGTCAACCATGCTAAATGGGGGAAGAGGACATTTCAGCACCATTTTTTCAATAATAAAATTCCATTAAATTGTCCAAGGTTTAGAAAGTTGTAAGTACCAATGAGGAAGGAAAATGTCCTCTAGTGGTCAATAGAATAGAAGCTCAACTTCTTTGACTCCATGTAGGGGGCTTCCAAAAATATGCACAGACCAGGCAAGATTAGAGGGGATGTAATACTTTGAGATCTAACGGGGGGAAAAAAAAAAGTTAGTGGTATTATTATCAAAATGGAACTAATGTTAGTATTGTTATCCACAGTACATGGATTGGTCACACAGTAAATAACTGTTTTCTGCAGAATGGAGATAGTGAGCAAGAGTGGTTTGTTGAACTTGCACTTCTTGGTCAGATGCTTGGGAAATATGTAGGAGAAGAGGATACATGACAGCAGAAGGGAGGGTCAGCAGATGGACATGGATGTTCAGAGCCCATGACTTGGACTTGCTTTTCTGAAGTCCCTGAGGCTGTTACTCATGCAGTTGTTGGCTCAGCAAGATTTTGGGGGAGGGAATAAATAATTTTTAGATAATGCACTGAGTTAAATAAAATCTTCAATTTCCAGTAGTACTTGTAAGTGCCGTTAAAAATTTTATTCAGCTTTTAAATTAAAACTTTTGGGAATTGGCAGGGATCAGGTTTGTCTTGCTGACATGTAGATGTGAACCATGGTTGTGCCTGGTGTAGCAGTGCTACAGTCGTGCTGGACTGGACCCCTCTTCTGCTACTGTACTCTCATCATATCATAATTTTATGAAGGCTTCGAACCAAAATAAATTTCAGCTCATGAAACTGCACTGCCTTGGGAGTGAAATATCACCTGTTCATTACAATCCTGTTCTCTCAACAGCCTTTCCACAAGTTAGATTACGCAACACCTATGACACATGAATTTTGAGATTGTTTTTATGACCTTTCATATCCCCTCTGAAACATTGTCAGAATTCTCTCATATATACGATAAAAAGGAAAATCCTGAGCAAGGAAGTTCACAGAATCCATATCCACATAAAACAAAGGCTGGATAGAGTTCCATGAACATCTGGAAAAAGTCAAAGATGTGTTTCCATATCTATTCTATGTCTTTTTGGATAACAATAAGAAAATGATATCATATTTCCCTTCATAGTCCACAGTTCCTGTTCTTTTTTTTTTTTTTAGCTATAGTAAAGAGTGAAAGGTTCTATAACAGCAGCTGCAGGAATTGACAATAAATATTGCATTTTATTGGTGGTTGATGAAGGCAATAATCAGCTTCTGTGTTTTGCTATGTAATTTTCTCAAAGAAAAGCAGAAGATTTTACATTTTAGGTAGTGACAGCTCTTGATTTCAGAGATTTCTCAAAACTCATTTGAAATATCAGGATTTTTTTATTTTGTAAATACAATGCTGAGTCCCAGCAATGTAAAATTCACTCATTTATTCTTTTTTTGCAAGAGTTAAATTTTGTTGTACAGTACTACATCTATTGTAAATACCATTAAATATTTATAGTTTACTAGGATATTCATTTAAGTAAGGAATATTTAATTTTAAATGAACATTTCATTAGCAGGGATTGATGTATCCTGGAAGCCATAAAAGTGATGCTGTATATACCATTGTTGGTGCTACAGCAACACGCTGCAATGATGTACCACTAGTGCTGGGTTAGTGAGAGAGAACCGCTTACAGGGTAGCTCCGTGTTTCCTAACTCAGATTCTGAGGTAGTATCCTCTATATTTGGGTCAACAATCAAAAAATTTGGCTGCTTTAATTTTCCATTAATAATAATAAAACCACCCATCCCCCTAGCATATGGGATGCAGAAGACACTGCTCAGCAAGCTGTTGTAAATCTCAAAAAGGTTTATGAGCTGAAAAAGTTGTATTTGGAGAGGGGAATGTAGACTCTGAAATTTCCAAATGCTGATGCTAAATCCATTCAGATGTAAATCAAACCCATCAGGAGCACTCTGCTCTTTAGATTCTTTATCCTAACATGTGTTTGCTCATTATTCCCTCCTCAGTTGGAGGTTCTATATGAAAGCTGTTTAAATGAAATAAATAATGTATTCTTGTGAAGAAGATTAGTGTATTTTGGAACTCAGAAATGGAAAAAAAAGTTGGGTAATATTTCAGCATAAATAACAATGTGAGTGGGTTTTTTTGGGGGGGTTGAAATTCTTAGTCCAGGATGTGGATAGTTAGGTCATAATCTCTCTGGCTATTTCCCAGTATTTGGCTAGGCTTTGAATGATCTCTCTAACTGGAATCTTGTACTACTTTGTGTAGAGTCAAATAATCTTGGCTTTGAAATGAACAATGTTCACATATGTTTACATATGTGAACATATATTTCACCTGGAGATTTGTTTTAATTGATGTGACAGCAGCCCACCTCATGCCTCTGTTTTAAACTTCATTACATTTGTTGCACACTGAAAATACCTTATGTTCGAAGAATTTTTGTGGCTCCATCTGCCCTTTGCTGTTTTGGGATACCTCTGTGACTGGTGTGTCTCTGCTGTTTCTCTGTCTTGGGAATTTAATGTTGCTTTTCTGTTAAATCATTGGCATTCAGTCAAGATGTACCCATTTGTAGTTCTGGTTCTTGGGGTTTGTGGCAATTCAGCTTCCTTGCTATCAGGCCTTTGCTGATATCTACAGTATCCGTATGGAGGTTCTAAAATACTGTAGCCTCTGTGGAATGCTGAAGATGAGTTTGAAATCTTTCATCAAATAATTTACTGAAATCTTTATTAGAAGATTTCTTTTTAACAGAGTGATAGCTAAACTCTTCAAATGCCAAAGTCCAATATCATCTTACAAAAATGCCATCAAGAAGGACCATGATCAGGTCTTATGTCATTATCCCAGCTCATAAGAAGTTAGACTGGATTTTGTAAGCGAATGTCATCATGGCTGTGCAGATACATCCCAGTGACGGAAGAACAATTCAATTCAAGATTGATGTGCTTTGGCCATGGAGAGTTAAAACTCCTTGGTGCATGAGAAATTGAGCTATTGCTGAGATGAAGAGTTTCAAGTTTCCTTGCATAGACAGCTTTTTCATATTGTGGTTTACCAACCACCTACCCTTGAGCATACCTTGTCTGCCAGCCCTTGATAGGAAACTTTTCTGCATGTGAGTGTTTATTTCTTACTAAGACAAATTTAATGAGCCAGTGATCTACTTTCTAACCTGTTTTCTTACCTTCATGTTTCTATTGGGGCAGATTACATAGAGATATCTCAGCGACCTTCTTGGGGACTTCCTCTTCAATTTATCATGTCCTGATTCTCTGTCTTTCTCAGGGGTTGTTTTCTAATAGAAATTACAGTATTTCACCGGTGCAAAAGTCTAATAGGAAGTAAGACTCCAAAAGACCTATGGTGATACATAAAAAAATCAAGCAGTAGGGTACCAATTATGTAAACATTTAGTGACTTGAATAAACATTATAAAATTTTATCTGAAATATGTATCTATCTGCAGATGTTTTTAGCTGTGGATCTAATATGCTTCTGGTGTAGATTCTGCTTTCTCCTAAACAGGAGCTTCCTCTTTCACCAGGGTCACTTTCCAGCTCCTCAGTAAAGTCAGTGAATTGGCCTTTCTCAGCTTATTTGGTTTTTATTGGGTACAAACCTTGACAGAGGATTGTTTTACACATCCGTGTTCATTCACTGTAGGCAGTGCAGTGACAGATGTGAGATGTACAGAGTACATCAGGATCCATTTCCTTTTCTATTTGTAAAATCACTTCCTTTTGTGTAACCTTGTACCGTTATCACTACTTGCCATTTAATGCAATTTTCTTAAATGGCTTTATTTGTGTGCCAGACATAAGGCAACCTCCATGCAGGCAGCATTCAATAGCTGTGTTTATGTTCAATTAGCCCAAAATATCTTCACATGCTGTATTTGGGTTTCTTCTGAAGTGCATTTCCTCTTACAGCGACAAATGTGTGCCATGTACACCCTCCCTCGTCCTTTGGCTTGTTGCAGTAATGGGATACATTATTTTTCTCCCTTTGTTTGCATTTCTACCTATGATTCTTGGTTCCAACATGAACACTTCTCTCAGAAATGCAAATGCTATTGCTAGCTTGTTTGTCACATGGACATCTGACCTGAGTGTTTCTGTGGCCCCTTTCTGTTGACACTGAAAGAATCTCTTGAAAATGAAGTAAATAAAATGATTGTTTAGTCTCATAATCTTATAGTCCTGATACCACTGCTTGGCAAATCCACTCTTCTCCCTGTGGCTCACTCCAAAGGCTCTCAGGACATTTCCAATGTTTTAGGTGTACTCAGAGGTTCTAAATGTCAGGTTTCTTGGCATTTGGAAACAGCAGGGAAAAAATTTCTCTTCTTCAGTGACTTCTAGTACTAATGGGGAAAATAGCATGGAGAGAGGGAGAGATATACTAAGCAGTAAATCAAGTAGTCATTATTTGTTAGTTTTCTCACTTCAGACAACATTTGAGCTCCTGGAGGAGCCAACAGCCATCATCCACAGCCATTCTGTTAGGCCAGCTTCAAAGAGGAAAGAATAAAAGGTTTGAGAAATGTGTGCATTTTTTGGGCCTGATACAAGAGGAAATGGACAGTGTCTCTGTGCCTTATGGGCTACCTAGAGAGAAACTTCCTCCCGCCTGAGGAAAGATGAGAAGCTGCAGACGTACATTACTGAGCGTTGTGATTCAATGTTGTGCCTCACCTCAGTATGGCCTAGAGCCTCCTTTTCTTTTAGCCCTTCATAAAATACAGAATTTTAGCATTTCCTCCAGCTTTTGTATCCTGTCTGGATTGCATTTTTCAAGGCAATCACTGTGTACTTCTGTGTTTTTACACAGCCCTCAGCTCAGCTGGATCCCACCATTTCCTGGCCTTTAGACAGCGCTGGTGCCAGCAAGTCCCCCAGGAAAGATATTTTCCTTGAATTTAGAGAGAATTGAATTATTGGCATAGGAGTGCACAAAATGTGAGATATCTTAAGAGCAATGGTTTAGATCTCTGATGAGCTTGTTCATAAATCAAAGTGCGGAATTTGTTTCTTGGCTTCCCTTTGACATGTGGGATGGCAACACATTAAAGCAACTCTTTATTTTCCTTTTTATACTTTTAATTTTTCATTGTCTCCTGTGAAATTCAGTATTTGTATTGGTTTAATGCATACTTTTCAGCATACAATGTAATAGGAAGTTACATGCAGCTCTCAAAGAGATAATTCTGCTCACAGCTCTCACATCACTCCACGGAAACTGCTAAGAGCAGCTGTGCAAGAGATGAAGCCCTGAATTATTTAACAGTGTTTAAAAAAAACCACCTGATCTCCAATGTCAGCCTGTCTCTGCTTCACTCTCAAAAGAGAGCCAGTAGGAGGTTGGGCTGTCTAATGTCTTCAAGGTCCATAGTTCTTGTGTGAAAACCTATCAACACAAAGTCACTTGTTTGTGCCAGGTTTTTCTGTACGGAGTACGGGCTATTAGTTTTGACATAGCATATGTATTTATTTCCTCACTGTGGTGTGGAAAAGAAGCCATTAGTTATTCCTGGTCAAGGTTTGACTCCTCAGAGGAATCACTTGAGCTGGCTTTTGTTCTTAACTGGCAGCTCCCACTCTCGCCCTTTGACTTTTGGCTTCTCCAGGCTGGCTGCTGCACCCAGACAAGTCCTGCTGGACACTCTGCTTTTGGGACTGGTGCCATGATGCAGAGAAGCTGGATTCACATTGGGAGTTAAGATATGATTTGTCCCACTGGTTTTGGCATGACTCACATTAAGTAGATAATTAGAACCTCATGCCAAACTTTCACTATTTACATGCTGAAATGGAGCAGTAATTTGTTTTATATGTATTAACTGTAATTGCTTACTAGGTTTGACAAATGTATTACTAATTCAACAATCACTGCGTTATGAGGCACTAATGGGAAAAAAATCTACCCAAAGTCTATAATCTCTCTCGTGAACTAATCCTTAATTCTGTACGTAATTTTGACAGAAGCAGTATTTATTTAAAGCTAGAAATTGCTTTAAAATCTCAAGTAATGTGAAACTAATGCCTGATGAGAAAATACGTCAGTCTAACAACCTGTAAGGTTGCTTCTCCTCCTTTTCTTTTTTTGTTCATAAGTAATTTTTAAGGGGCTTGTTCGGTTTTTTGCTGTTTGGCTTTTTTACCCTTACACTAGACTGTGGCCAGATTTTACCACTTGAAAGAGAACTAAAGTTCTTGAGCAGTTTGAATACAGCTCTTCTTCCACAACTGCAATGAATTCTTGGTGGTGGTGCTGACCTAGTGCAGGGACTTTGACATGGTAATCTTTGTTCTTGGAAAGAGGTGGAGAACTGGGTTGTATAAAATAAATATCTCCTCTGTCTCTCTTTCTGCACATCCCACCTCGGTGGCATGAGGGATTTCCTTTGACATTTGTGGACTTGTGGACTCTTGGGATTCCCACGTGTTTTCCCTCTGAAAGGCTGGCCTTGCTTTCCTCAGAAGTGTTCACTTTTTTGGAGTTCTTGACATAACTAGTTCTTCAATTCAGGGTCACGAAGAGTCCAAATTTGCCCTCCCACTATAAAGGTGAAATATTAGAGTGGGCTGAGTAGCACAGGAAAAGAGGAGTGCAGTTCACTCTTCTGTGGATTGAAGCTGTGGCCACTAGCATGTAATTATGTTTCTGTAAAGGGCAAGTAACAGTAGCTGTAAAGACTTACTAGCCATGTGGTTCATTCAAATTCTAGAAGATATAAGGTGAATTTGAGTAAATTTTAAATAGCGAATAGTTTTCCCCCTCGTAAAAATCTCAAGTGTTTGGATCATAGAATTGGTTGTGTTAGGTTGGGCAGTGACATTTGCTGCCTGTTTGAGGTGCCTTTTTTGGAGTACGCAGTTGATAGTAAAAATAAAATTTAACAAAATTTGACAGCAGTCAGGGAATATTTCACAGAGACCTCCAAAATCTGTTAAGTATTATTTGTTTTTGCTCACAACTTTTTTAGCCTGACCAGTAGCTTGGAAGATTTGCTGTGTTGGATATTTGCCAAGCCATCCACTGACCCTTTTATTGTTTGTTGCTATTTTGTTAAGAATGAATGACATTACTATCAAATTGATGCTCAAGAAACCAAAACCTATTCAGATTTTGGAAGGTTGGTCCTTGTGAGGTTACAGAGGTCTGAACCTTCTGAAGGGATTACATGTCCCAGAACTACTTTGTTTCTTTACTTTAAATTTTCTAAGTGTTTGTCCTGGTGCTACAATTTTAATCACCAAACCTTGACTGATGTGCCAGTGGGTGCATATCTAGCTATGGATGGATGTGCCTAATGTTGGAGCTTTTAAGGTTTTTCTGAGATGGTGTGAGGTGTGAGATCTTGACTGTATTTCAGTGTCATCTTGCTTTGTAGCCTGATTTCAGAGACCAGATAAGGCAAACATCTGTGAGCACCAGTAATTGCAGCATCCTTTTGAAGTGAGTCCCTCTTGCATCTCCATGTGCTTTGTTAATAGTACATGGAGCCCTCTGCCCTTTTTCACTGGAGCTCTCTTCTTCCATAAGCAGAACAGTTAGGCATTGTTTTGTCCTTCTGTCCTATGCAGATATGCTGATGCCATCAAAAGTGTAAAAACTTGAAGATATCTATCCTGAAAATATAATTCTGAAAGCTGGATGAAATATTACTGAGATTCTTGTGGAAGTCTTACTGCTTTACATTCACCGGCTGTACAAAACAAATCCACCAAAGTGTTGACATAGAATTGTTATTATTATTATTATTATTATTATTATTATTAATTCCAGCACTTAATTTCCTTTCCAAATTAGTACTTAGATAGGGTGGTATGAAGGTTTTAGACGGTGAGTCTTTTTCTCATGCAAAGTGTCATCAAAGAAATCACTCCAGATAAAAAGTGAATGACTGAAGTTTAGATTAACTTAGATCTAAATTAAGTTTTGATTCACTGCAAATCTTTACATTCACATCTCTTTTCAATAGAAGTCAATGTTCTTATGTATGACTTGTTCTTTGTTAGAAATCTCTCTTTTTTATACTTTCCAGCCCATTTTCCTGTGCAGACCACATTTTCCTATCAAATGTATTTTTTTCTCTCCTTTGTGTCTTTGCTTAAATTTCAGAATGTAACAGGTTCAGTGTCTCCCAACACTGTGAATACCTCACATTTGCAACTGCATAAAAATACTCAATGCATTTCAGCTGGTAAGGGCAAGAAATTTTAATAGCTGTTTTGCTTTGTGGAAAATGTTGCCAAGATGCCCAGATTTGTATATTCAGGGTATTAGTTTTCTAAAATTGATGCAGAGAAAAGTTTGGGGTGAGACAGTTTTAGGAAGTGGGCCAATATCCTTTAGACAGGTTCTCTTGAACTGTAGCATTTTTGTTGTGCATTATTTTGAGCAGAACAAGAATGTGTCCAATAAGTTTTTTAATACACCCTTGGAGTTGCTTTATACACTGCTTATTCTCTAATACTGCACCTGTGTTCCATCACTTGGTATACTAATCCCACTGTGGGACCTTCCAGTTCTCCAGACCTGCTTGGATTGGAAAAACTTGCCAACTGGCGGCAGCTTTGAAGTGTTGCTGTTGTTGGCCGTGCATCTTTGGAAAGAAGCAAACAATAAAGTGTTTGTCCTTTTTCTATTAGGCCTGATGTAATAGCACTTCTAATGAAGCAGCACGTGAATAAATAAAACACATGATTTAAGAATGCATTTGAGAGTCACACATCTAAACAGCCCATGATTTCTGTAAAATGAAAATCCCTGCTGAGTAGAAAATTATTACTGCTCATCATTCTCTTCAGTATTCACTCAAAAGGTATGACTCTCTTAATACCCTAATGAAGCACTCAAATTAAACACATTCCAGTGAGGACAAAATAACTATGCTTGAAGTAAGTGTGAGAATACTCTTATCATCTAATAGCATGTGAGAATGGCAAAGGTTTCAGTGCTTTTATTGATTTTTTTTTTTTTTTTTTTTTTGGCTAGACTTAGCCAAGCAAACTAAATGGGGAGAAATTACTCTTAATACTCCTAATTAAGCCGGTAACTGTAGAAAGAGCAAACTGTAAACTGTTTAAAGCACACATAAAAAAGCATGGAGGGCTTTTAAAAATGGAAATTATTGGGCAACCTAGTGATTTCTTTAATTTGTTGATAGTGCTCATGCTATTTGTGGCATACTAATTAAGTGTTGGGAAATGATCTCCTAGTACACTGAATGTAATCCTGGTGTGTGTTATAGATGAAACTTAAAACAATCACATAGAGCTGGATCCCTATGAAACCTGGCTGGGTACTTCTAGTGGCTTCCCCTGTTCCACAGGTCATGATCAAAGCACAGGTCAGTGATATTCACCTGTGGCTCTTGTCCCCGGCCAGTGGCAGTGAAATCCAGCAGATGTTCCAGGAGTGCAGAGGAGCGGATTGCAGGTGGCAAAGTGTGTGAGTCGCGTCTCGCCTGGCTTGGCTGGGGGTGCTGGAAGGTCTGTGCTTGTGAGTTGGAAAGGAGAGGTGTGGCTGGGTGGGGATCTCTCTGCTGTTGGTGTGTCTCACCTGTTTGAGTTGCCCAAACTCCTCCTCACCACCCCCTTGACTGTATGGATTCCTCTCCCAGTGAGTGGCAGCAGTGTTTTCAAAACACTGATGTCTATAAGCAAAGAAATGGGCTGAGCCTGTGACTGGCACTTCATTGCCTTCTGTTTTCCCAGGTTCTTTTGCCAGTCTTGCTTTTTCTGAACACCCTTACAGCTACACAGTCAGCTCTCTCTTGAATGAGAGGAATGGGACCTGGAAAGCAGAAGAGCTTTGCTCTTTCTGATCACACAGAGCGGAGCTTCTTGAAAATTGGAGTGAAATTGCAGAATTGTAAGCTCTGCAAAGAGAAAGAAAATTAAACCAAAAGAAACCCTTTGTTCAGTGCTTACACATTTATATTTGTCAGCTGAACTAGGTAAAGCATCTTCATATTTTCTAGGGAGGAAAAATAACATCTATTGCTATCGTTGCCCTATCCTGGTTGTTTGAGTCTGTGTGTCTGCTTCATGCTACTGCCCAGAGGAGCTTGTCCTTCTGCATCCAGACTTCTTCTCTGAAGGGATGTCTGGGAGTGAGCCAGCTTCCATGCCCTAAATGTCTTGCTGCCTGAGGCAGTCACTGCTGCCTTCTCTTAATGGCATGCAGACAGAAGGCGGGTTTGAAAGTGCTGCTTTCTGCTTCTGTGGAAGGTGGTGTGCTAAGTTTGTACACATCTCAAGCCTATTTTCTGAAGTTTATTCTGGATATCATCCTTCCCACAGCACTTGTGTCATTTTAGTCACTGAAACAATTTTTTGTGTGGGTTTTGTTTTGTTTTGTTTTTTGAAAGCTGAGAATGTGGGCAGGACCTTATGCCTGACAACAACAAATTGCTGTCTTCATTGTACTGTGCAAAAATTTCCTTAATCTCTGAGGGCAATAATGTGAACAAAATGGTTCTTTAGTAACATTAGGAAAAAAAAGTTAAAAAAAACCAGAAAGCAATTTCAGAGAAAAAGCATGATTTACATGGTGTGCAGTATGTCAGTGGAGTCAAAGATGCCACCACTGGAGTGCTGGGATTTGTTGTCATAATGTCCCTTCTGTTTCTGTGCAAGATTTTCTCGTTTCCTATTCTTATTTATGTCATCCATAATTTCTTCTATATGAATGTGCTACTGCAGGCACACTTGTTTATTTCCCCGTTCCCATGTGTTTATGCTGAGAAATCCACAAAGAATTGTGTGTCCACTTATCCTCCTTCAGATGGGACAAAAAGAGAAAATGAGACAATGAAAGCAAATTCCTTGTGCTGGTACGCTGCACACATTCAACGCTGCAGGAAACTAGGTCTATGTTATTATTCATAACAGTATATTACGTTACAATAAAAGTAAGCAGAGTAGCTCTAGAGGTTGGAAGGATGCCCGTCACTTACACTCTGGAGTTAAGACCTTGCCTCTAAGAGACTCTTTAGTAGACAGAGCAGTGTTGCTTGGGATAGGAGATGAGAGAATTTTTCTGCCAGTAAAAATGGAGAAAAATCTGATTTTCTTCAGGCTTATGAAAAATAAAACTTAATACAAGTTTTCTTTTACTTTGAAAACTAAAGCAAAGCCAGTCTGCCATATTTGAAAAGGGACTCATTAAATTATTATTTGTCCTGTTCAGAAGGTCTGGAGTGAACTTTGATCCTCTTAAACTCTGTGACTCTCTGGCCTAAGGTTGGGAATCCTCCATGGCAGCAGCAGGAAAAGTAGCCTTCCTTTGAGGCTGCTCCCTAGAGCCCTGACACTGTTTTCTGCTGTAGAGAAGAATAAGAGATATCTAAGGACCATCTGACTTGTTACGCTTTATTCCCTTAGTGGGATTCTGTGCTGGTAACCTGCAATGTTCTGCTGCCCACATTGTTTCCTTTTCCTCATCCATTTTTGAAGTGGTCTACAGTGATGGGGGAAGGGGGTGGTTCTATTTCAAAAGAAAAAATAAAAGATGGCAGAACAAATTCAGATCTGAAGTATCCTTGGAAGTTTGGGTTAAAACCCACTAACCAACCATTACAGCAAACAAATAGATAAATAAAATATTAAACAAAGGCAAAAAAGCCCTATCCATTAGCTAGCTGTCTCGGGTTTCATCTGGAATACATTCCCCAAGGATATTCTAGTGCTTTGGGTTTTGCTGTTTTGCTGCCTCATTGAGAAAATAAATTTGAAATTAAATGAGGTTAAAATAAGAGTGGTTTTAAGCTCGTGTGTGTTGCAGAGGAAGATTGCCTGTAAGTGTTTGTAATATATCTAAGCAGATAAAAGAAATAATGATTTTTACAAAAATTATGGAACCTGTCATCCTTGTGAAAAAGCTGGTTAAAAAAATTACATGAAGCAATTCAGCCAATTTAAATTTGTTTTGTTACCTGTGTATCATTTAAACAAATCTGTCATGGGAGAAAAATGCAGGAAGTACTTCCCCACATTTGCTTTCTCCAAGTCATTATTTTTTCCACACATCTCTTAACTTGCTGTTTAATTATCAGGTCATCTTCACATATAGAAACTGATTTTTTTTTACTGTTCCTCATTGCTATTTATTTCAGCAAACTATCAAAGCCCTTTAACTCAATGCAAGTCTTTCCAGTTATTTCTATAGACTTTGCATCAGGCCCAGAGACACAGGTTTTACCATCAAGCAAAGTGAGCTGGGATCTGCCCCTGCCTCCAGCAAGATGCTGGATCAATTATATCCCAGGTGCACGAAGGGGTGTTTCACATGGTGTTGTCTATCTTAAGTTACATGGTTAATTTATAAAAATAATGCTCCCCCAGTCCCCTAGGTCTAAGTGCTAATGAAGATACTGAAAAAAAAAAAAAAAAGGAATATGGATTAGGTCTTTGAAGCAGCTGCTTTTAGAGTCCCCACTTCTCTGTGAGAGCTCTGCTGACACATATCTGGACCCCCAGAGCTCCCAGGGAAGCCACAGGCTGGAAGAGGTGACTGTTCACATACAGCTGCTAATCACTTTACCATAGCCATTGTCTTCTTAACCCTCACCTTAAAGCAGTATGCATATGTGTGCACACACAAAAACATTGTGTCAGTGCCATTGCACTTTGCTCTATATTCCTCCGCTGCTCATTTTATTAGTAAAAGTTCCCACTCATTAACATCTCCTTAGAGGAGAACTAGCATTTTTGATGATGATTATTTTTCCGGTTAACATGGAATGAGTCAAGATTTCTTTTTATTGGAAAGCAATTTTTGTATCTCATGATAGTAATTTATTATTCTCCTTGGAGGAGAAAATACACAGTAAATCTTTCCCATGACATTATTGTGGAGGGATCAAATTCGTGCTCTTAATTCAGTAAAAAAGTCTGTTGAAAGCTGGTATGGGTGGAAGGCAAGTAGAGACTTGCAACATCTGATCTTTCTTCTTGATATGACTCTTTCCTGGTATGTAGTCAGCAATCACTTTCTTCGTCTAACAGAATCCTGGACCACTGACCCTAAGCTTCTATTTTACTGGTGGTTTTAGTCTCTCCAGCATGCACAGCAAATGTAGCAGCCCAGATTTTCCCTTACTTCTTTTCCTTGAGGAGTTGCTTTAAAAATTAAATAATCTGCTTACAAATGCCTTACACATTTGGCTCCCTGGGGTTTTATAGTGAGTGTGACAGTGCTGAGCATCCAGTCCTACTCTGTTTGTACATCAGAGCAGTAGAAAGGCTCCTGCTCACTGCAGTGGATGGGATACAGCCCAGAAAACAATCTTAAAGGTGAGCACCCTGACCTGCCCCTTCATCCCTCAGGGTGACTGTAACTGGGAAGCTTTTCTGGGAACGCTCCAGGACAGGCACAGGGAGTGGTGGAGCGAGCTGCATCTGTCCCAGCAAGCAGCACGGTGTGATAAGGGTGAAGCATTTGGTGCAGAGTCCTGGGCTGCCATGTTTTGATGTGTTTTGAGTGTGGATTCGCTCTGCTCTGGTCATGCAGACAGAAAATGAGCTGGTGGCTGGAACACAGCAGTTGGGTCCTTGGGCTGTGCTTTAGTTTCATGTGAAAGGAATCCAGTTTGTGCACTCAAAGATCGCTCTGTTGTGCAAACCAAAGCATGGTAAAAGATTTGCCCAAGAAATACTCTCCAGCTCTGAATTAAAACATCAGCAGGAACAGAGCAGAGTAGTAATATGCCATACTAGGAGAGCTCATGCTAAAATAAAGTGTTGTCATCATCCCAGATGATAGACTGGAGATAAAATTACAAAGTGATGAGTGCAGGGTTCAGGCTAAGTAAATTGAATCAAGGGAAGAGGAAGTGTAAGAGAGCTTTATTTCTCAAAATAGACAGGTGGATGCTAAATGCCAAGGTAGCATTGTCTGATGCCCTTCACGTGAGAGAAATTATAATTTCTGTAAGAGTCACGTTGCATGTAACTAACTATTGGATAGCCAAGAGTAAGTAAATATTAACAATACCCCTATGGTACTGTGCAGCAAGTAAGAAAAAGTTCTTCCCTGTGCCACCTACATTTCTCTAGTCAAAACTACTGTTTGATTTCATAAAACCTATGGGTTTATATTTATTAAACAGCAAAAAAAGTAGGATTTCTGAGAAAAACAGTTGTTTTAGTTTTTGTTTGGAAGAAGATAGAATTTGCTTGCTACTAGTAACAAGCAACTATAAAGGCTGTTAATAATATGTGAAACTGCTGAAACAAATATGTTCCAAATATGGCAGTTTTTATCAGTTGTGAGCATTTCAGCTCATTAGTAATGGTAATACTTGTTAGTTACTTGTTAGCAAGTACTGAGGTGATGAAGGAGAATATAGAGCAAAGCAATGTTTCCCAATCCATTGAAAATAGACTGCAGACCCTCAAGTGGTTTATATAGTATGTGTGTCTTTACTGAAAAAGAAGCTTTAGCAGGACAAGCTAATGTGTGCATTCAATTTTTTGAGAGCTGTGTGCATTCAAGAAACTCAGGTCCCCCAACTAGTTTGGCTGGGCTGGATTCTGCAAGCTTCTGCCTTGTATTCTGTGGTTTGAGAAGCAGAGTTGAGAGAAGTGGCGCCTGCAATGGAAAGGTTTAGCAAAGTGTTTCTTTCCATTTTTGGAGTATTCTGTATCTCTGTTTTGTATCTCTTGAATATGTGAAAGGGTTTTTTCCCTTTTTTTTTTTTTTTTTTTTTTTTTCACGGTTTGGAGAATACTAGTAAGTGTCACAGGCATAAGATCAAAGTTTTGAAATTGATGGGAATATTTTAATCATTACAAATTAAGCCGTTCTTTGGAAATAATTTTTCCTTCAAAATGTTAGGATAAAGACCACTGAAGTTACTATTCCAAGAATATCTGTCTGTTTCTGAAGTACCAGAACAGATCTATGTACATCACACCTGCATGTAACTCATGAGCTAAGTATGATGGGGTATGTCTAGTACCTTGCTCGTGCCTTCAGAGAGTCTGGTTGACTCTCTGTGACACCCCACAGACAGGCTCAAAAAAAAAAACCAAACACTATAACTTTGGATTGATGGAATTAACAGACATTTTTTCCTATTCCAGTCTTTGGAGATCTTCATATAATTCTGATTGTATACTTGAATTTTGACAGGCTCACTTTATGCTTACTGAAAAATGTCAAACATGGTCTTTAGGTTCAGTTAAGCCTTATTTTTCCTCTCTGGTCCTTATGTCAGATCACAGTGAGAAAAGAATGTAGGAATTATTATTCTTACTGTTAGCAAGCCTCAAGAGCAGAGTCAGGCACAGGCATGTAGTACTCAAAGCAGCCACTAACTCTGGAGAAACGAGAAGGCAGCAAGCTGTTGGTAATCACTGCACATAGCCATGGGGACCACAGGATCCACAGGGACCTTCATGCACATTTGCATAGGAATGGCACAGGGGGCAAGAGTTTCAATTACGATGCATGACAGACCTCTCCCTCAACAGCTACAGATCTCTGCAGCAGTGACAGATAGGGCATGATGTGGCTCAAGGTGAAGAGCTGTCCAACCTCCATAAAAGGATGAAAAACACTTACCCAGTATTCTTCCCCAACATTGGTCACTTTTACCACCCACATAGACAGGATGCTGGGGCATCTTGTCTAGCCTCTGCTTTTGTCCAAAGTTAGACCAGATGATCCTTGATGTCCTTTTTTGACCTGATATTCCATGATTCTGTGATCCTGTGAATATGTGATTGTGTGTTTTCCCTATGCCCACCAGTGCACTGCAGCAGCAAGGCACCTTCATGTTTTGTAAAGGTGAGCAACCTAGCAGTGGTGTGTGAGTCCTCTCGTCCNGTAATCTTGTCTGGCCTCTGCTTTTGTCCACAGTTAGACCAGATGATCCTTGATGTCCTTTCTGACCTGGTATTCCATGATTCTGTGATCCTGTGAATATGTGATTGTGTGTTTTCCCTATGCCCACCAGTGCACTGCAGCAGCAAGGCACCTTCATGTTTTGTAAAGGTGAGCAACCTAGCAGTGGTGTGTGAGTCCTCTCGTCCATAGTAAGTTCATAGTAAGCAGAGAGTTGTTACACAGCCAAACTAAATATGGCAACTGCCATGTGAATGAAAGCCTACCTGTCAAAGAAGGCAACTTTTCACTTAAGGAAGATGTTCTGGATTTTGTCTTATTAAATCTCATAGTCTTATACTCTCGTTCACATGCTAGGATTTCATTGAGTGCATATGGGAACATGGTATACATGTTACTACTGCTCCTATTAAATGTGAGCAGAAATTCTGGAAGTGCATTAAGCTTCATCTCTTTGAAGAATTTTGAAGTTAGAGCTGTTAATGTGAAACAGAATTTTGGAATAAATGAGGATGGTTGGGCACTCTGGAGCAAATATTTGGGAAAAACAAGCTTAATTTCGTGGATACCAGATTAAGGCATTCTTATAAACAGTTATGCTATTTTTGTTGTGGTGTTAAAAAAAAAAAAAGCAAGGGGAAGCCACCTTAACTTAATGACTTAAGTGTAGTAGTTGATTGATCCTGAAAGTCAATGGGTGAATGTTTTCCCTAGTCCCAGCAGAGAGAAAGACTGAATTGAATAGCCAAATTCCTATTGATTTCCTTGTGAGCAGGATCAAGTCTTTAATTCTTGATTAACTCCTTTTTTGATTTTAATGAGAATTACGTGACTTAAACCCTGTTTTATGTTTTGGAAGCAGCGGGTAAGGTTTAAATCAAATAGTAGCTTTTCTAGACTTTTAATAGCGCTATTCTTTTTAGTGCTTCTGTTACCTCAGGGTATTTACTTTTGGCTCTTAGTGTGTAGAAGTTGATACTATTGTGAATGGAATTGGCAAGTCTTAAAACACAATGTTTAGATCATAAACATTTTAAAATAAGACTCCATAAAAAAGATTTGTTTTTTTAATATGAAATGTTAGTTGTGTTCTTGGCAGGCTTTGCTTCAGAGGAGTCAGATGCATTTCAAAGAGTATTCTGGTGGCCAGCTGCAGCCAAAAGATTATTTCAAACCAATGGAGACCCAATTCCCTTTCCTCTATAGCTTTTTCCTTTCTCTCTATTTCTCTCCCCACCCTTGCTCTCCAGTAAGACTCTACCTATATATTACGAATGAAGTGTAGCAAATCATGGGGTGAAAAATTCACACACAATTATACATGACAGTGGAAGGCATTGAAACTCAGACTAAAGATGCCAGTACTGGTCTTTGCATTAGGAAGTGCTGTCGAGATTTCTTCAACACTCTTCAAATCTTCAGAGTTCAAAAACCATTGGCTACTCTTACAGAGCCAGCAGGGCTGCATAAAATATATGGGGAATTGCTTGTGTCTGCCATGACACTTGTGGAGTGGCACATGTCATATTTTTAACAACGACTTGATTCATAGATGCTGTCTGAAACTGGTGACATTCCAGAGATGAACAGAAGATAATGGGTTTGGGGGATACATTAATGGAGCAGGTCTTTATTTATCTCAAACATTCATGGTTCATTGTGCTAGACATTATTTTGGTTTTTCACATTTATTTGAAATAAATGTGTGACAGTATTTCTTGTACTGCTTTAGAGATGTCTTTAGAGGACTTCTTTTCATAAAATATTAACTCTGTGCTGAGTGTATTGTCTTATGTAGTTGTGCAGGCAGAAGTCTTGCCCCTCCTCAGGCAAATACAGGTGCCACAGTAGAAGCTCTTGCTACTCATCAATCAACATTGCTCAGTTATTCCAGAACAGAATTTAACTTCTTTTTTTCCCATATAGTGAAGGTAGAGCTTTCTCCACCTTGCTTTTGAAGTCTCTTTCTGCTTTGTGTTTTGCTGGATATGAGCCTGAAATCCCTGCCTGCTTTGCACTGAATGGGGGCAATTAAAAGTGCTGCTAAATGTCATTCACAGGGAATTTTTTTGTTTCTAATTTATATTTCCCTTTAGGTGATGGAATGTATCAGCAACAGGAATTATTGTCCCTTCTCTGATTTTGAGAATTCAATGAATGATTGAGATGAATCATTCAAAAAGAACTGTAGTTGCTTACATGGCATGCAGTCCTGTTGCATTTCCCACAGCAGCATAAAAGGACAGAGAGCAAACAATGATGCAGCTTCATGTCCTCCTACACATTTGCCGAGCAGACCTGCATGTCTTGAGATATTTGTGCTCTTAGTAGCCAGTGTTTATAATGACCTCATAATAGTTGAAAAAATAAAAGAGACAGGCAAAAAGCTAAAAAACCTACCAAGAGCTGAAAACTAAATGCCTAGTGCTTGAAATGTGTGTGTGGGGGGGTTATTTTGGAGAAAATCTAGGTAAAATTTGTATTAAGTGCATCAGAAATACTGAGGGCAATTCTTTGGACGAGTCTGCACATTTGCGTAGTTTGTGAGGCTGAGTCCTTGGTCATTTTGAGAAAGAGTCCTTTGCAGCTGTTTGTATGAATATGAAGGGTTAAACAATAAAGAAGTAATGCATGTTCATGCTTTTACTTAAAAATAAAAGGGATGGATTTCAGAAGGGGCTGTAAAGCTTTCAGCAAGAATCAGGTGAACACTACAGTAAAGTGTAAAGCTGAAATGTGGAGAGTGCGTGATGTGAGATGCCAGCTCAGCGCTTCCAGATCACATTGCTCCAGCAGAGGAGACCACCCTTGGAACTGCAGTGAGCTGTAGCTGCTCTGCAATGTGAAGTTGTATAGGCTGATACCCCCTCACTATTACATCACCCAGTGGTAGCCTCTCTCAACAGTTCTCCACTCTGGGGAAAACACATGTTATTTACAGGTACTTCTCTAGGGGTGGAAAAAGCTCCTTAATATACAGATCCCAGCTGCACAAGGAAAGAAAAAGAGTGTTCATACAAAAATGCTTCTTTACTGAGGGTGTTTGTTTTTTCTCCTCTTTGTGCAGGTTCAACATGGGAGAAAACATTACGGCAGATTGGTTTTGAAAGGTAAGCCATAAATTTATTTCCTTACAAGATCAAAAAGGTAAGAAAAACTGCACAGGCAAATTTGCACAGTTGTGCATTTATTTTAGTTGATTGAATGTATCAATGACCTCAAAATAAAGTCATGCACATATGTGTTCAGCTTTTCTGTTTGTGTCCTCTTCTCTTTCCCAAGTCAATCTGAAGCAATTTATTCATCATATGAACTTGGCTCACCATGTTGTTTGCTGGNGACATAACTTTTGGCCAGAAGTCTTACTTATGAATGAAAATATTGCTCTCACTCATATTATTTTTTCCATGAAACTTCTAATCTCTGACATATGAGTTGACAAACGTGAATGAAGTTGAAAGAGGAGCAAAGCTAGCAAAGACCTTTTCAGCACCAGAGTAAAACTCAATATGCAGCATTCCTCAAGTGCAAGAATTTCTTGCAGACAAACCTAGCCACAATGTCATCATACCAGAAACACATCTGTCTTGTAAATTAAACTGGGCCAAATCCAGTAAAAAGTGAAGTGAAGTAAAGAAGGATTCAGATGCTCAATGTCATCTTTATTCTTCTACAAATGGTAAGCAGAAGAATCTTCTCTCCGCTTGAAGTTCTGGATATTGTTGAAAATTAAACCTCAGTTGCTAAGTTTGATGTCCTCAAAAGTTTTTTTTTTAACAGGTTGAGTTTTTTTTCCCCCAAGTTACATCAAGTTTGGTTCCTGATGAACATTTCATTCAGCATGATACCACAGGGCACTACAATAAACTGTTGATCCTTTCATCACCCAAACTGTGAATTAGCACCTGTTAGTGCTGCTTGTCTCCATCAGAATGAAAAAAAAAAAAAAATTTGAGGAGTTCTAGAATGAATTGATTCTCTGTGTCTGTTTGGAAAGAGAGAATGGATAAGGGTCAGC
The DNA here is from genome assembly GCA_013400585.1 of Chloropsis cyanopogon. Lineage (NCBI taxonomy): Eukaryota > Metazoa > Chordata > Aves > Passeriformes > Irenidae > Chloropsis > Chloropsis cyanopogon. The sequence goes on along the minus strand of WEZZ01026857.1, from coordinate 46,545 downwards.
ATCTTTTTAGCTGAGTTCATTAGAAGTTCTGTGGTGGCAATTTCCAACTTCTGAGATGTTTCAAAACAAGAAGGAGAATCCATGCTGGCTGTATATTTGCAAGGTATGTACTACATGAAAGACGGAGAATTATTGATAGACTAAATTACAGCTGAGAAGACTTTCTGGGAGGAGGCAAATATGTAGAAGGGATTTCTGTGCAGATCCCATTATTGCCACTCTAGTTTGAAAAGCAGAAAGGCTTTTAGATGGCACTTCTGCACCTTGAGAGATTGATTGTCACTCTGGGGTAACTTTGCTTGAAGCAGCACATTAGTTAGCACAGATGAGGTGAAGATTTAAATATACTTTGCTTGCCATAGTCATAGAATCAAATGTGTTCTCTTATCAGCTTTTTCAGAGCACCGGCAAGGAGAAGAAGAGGAAGATAAAGCCTTTCATACCAATACAACAACAATTAACATTTGGAGTTTTAAAAATAGTAATATCCATTGTCTTACCTGTATTTTTAACACAAGATTTTTTGTGACAGAAATATATCATAGAATCATAGAATGGCTTGGTTTTGAAAGGTACCTTGAATATCATCCAGTTTCTACCCCCTGCTATGGGTTGTTCAGAACCCCATCCAGCCTGGTCTGTAACACAAGGTGTGGGGCATCCACAACTTCTCAAATTGGTTGACTAAAAGGTTAATAAGAAACATATATGTGAAGTTCAGTGTTAACTTCTTTGTAGCAATATTTGCTTAGTATCATATTGTCTGTTATTGCTTAAGATCAGTATTTTTTGTATCTTAAACAATAGTTTCCAAAAGCAAACACATTCCTATATGTAATACCTGGATGCTGGAACCACAGTTAACTTGCAGTCACTGAAGCAGAAATCTCAGCTCTGAAGATCTCTTAAAGCAGAGAGATTATTCTGGGGATGTATCACTACATCCTTTCCCTAATCTTATTCTCTTCAGTAGGAATCCCTTTTTGGCCACCAAAAGAGAAAGGTTAGTGGGCTACATCTATGTTAGCTCTGATCCAATACAGCTGTTCTTGTGTTATTTATATAAACTCTAGGGAAAGAAGCAGCAGAAGCATGTCTGGCTATTTAAAGTTCTATTCTCTGCAAGCTTTTGACTTAGGCACCCCTGAGTCAGCTGTGAAATATCCATAGCATTTAAATGTGTTGTTTGAGCAAGGACACTCTCATTCAGGAGGGAGGAAGCAAGATTTTTAGATATACAAAAGGTGAGACACGATGTAATGCCCTAAGGAGAAATTATCTTTGCTTTAAAACTGGAAGATATTAATTGTTCCCAATAAACTGTTTCAAAGTGCATTGAGGAACAGGAGACAGACAGTCAGTGTACATTGCAGAAAAGTAATCCCATATAATTTACAGGTGATGTCATCACTGCTTTGTGGCTACATGGTGTTTATTCTGCACTAGTGGAGTGTTTACATTACTGTTGTCTTCATATCCTGAAAAACAATGTGGCACCAAGAGATCTGACTGCGAGACTTTTATGTAAGCATTACTTGTGAGCTGAGGATGCTGCTTTTCAATGCAAGGGAAATTAAAAATGCTGGAGCTCGACTAAAGTAGCTTTATATCCAGGAAATGGCTGGAGTTAAGAGCTTTTCAATTAAAAGGAGTATATGTGGGTTTGATAGATATAAATGAAGGTCTTTATGTTATTGATTGTCTTTTGAGACGTTACAAATAAGCTAATTGTAACATACTGTGGTAGTCACCATCTTTGTCCAGCATGATCTAGACTGCAGTCCTGACTGTATTTTCTGAAGAACATTAAGGAGAAATTTTGAGATTTAGAAAAAGATATTGTGTTGCATTATGCTGTCCTATAAGAAACATGGTTTAAAAGGCTGAGCACGTGTGACACTTTCATGTCAAGCAATCTATCACCTTAATGGTTTTAAGAAAAATCTTCAGTAAGCCAAAGCAAGTAGACTTATGGATAAATAGGATAACTTTTTTGCAACTGTTAACATGGGGATTATTGTTTATTATTGGTGCATATTACCACGGCACCCACATATGCATAAAAATATCTCTTGTACTTTGTTCCAAACATTACTAAAAATTTGTTTTAGAAGGCATTGTTTATCTCAATGGCTTAAGATTTTTTCAGTCACATTCAGGACCAAGTGAAAATTATAGGATCATGGAAGCAATAAGTGTTAAAAAGACTTCTAGATCTAGACTTCTAGATAGAGTCCATCCTTTAAGCAAACACCACCTTGTCAACTAAGTGATAGCTTTAAGTGCCACATCCAATTGTTTCTTGAACACTTCCAGGGATGGTGACTCCACTGCTTCCCTGGGCAGCTGTTCCAATGCTTAACCACCCTTTCTGAGAAGAAATTCTTCCTGATGTCCAAGTTGAACGTCCCCTGGCTTGAGGACATTTCCTTGTGTCCTGTTGCTGGGAGGCTCACTCAAAATCTCAAGTGGAATAGTTATGCACAATTAACCATGACTGTGCTTGTTTCCTGGCTACTCTGGCAATTAAAGAGAGCTTAATGCACAAAGCTTGTTAAAATTCCAAAGGAAAGAGGATCAGTTCAGTCAGAGAGCTAGTCTACTCCTGTAATGCAGTCAGTTGTGTCTTTCCAGCTCATGGCACAGAGCTTGCAAAGAGCCACCACCAGCCCTGGGGAAATGTGGCCACATTGTGGAAAATTAAAAACAAAAGAAGGCCTTTTTTTTAACACCTAATTTTTTCTAATTTGAGCTACCAGATGATGAAGTATATGTTCTTGCCCTTGAATCCTAGTAGATTCAGTAGTGATTACTGGAATGTCTTCTGGTTTTACGTATTTGTTGACCTATAAATTATGTGACAATTTTAAAACTTTAAATGAATGATGTTGGACCTCTTAAAACTCATTGTCCAGCAGGGTTTCCAGACTTCCAGTCCTCCTCTTACTATGCTTCTTTGGGTTGTAGTTTGTAATGTGACTAGTAAGATACTCAGCTACTAACAACACTTCTACTCCCTTTTTGCATTTGTTCCCATGGTGCTTCTCCTGTGCGTGTAGCGCTTCACATTATGGTTCCACAAACCAGACTTAAGAAAGATTTAATAACTGTTATTACATGTGAAGTAAATATCAAATGTTTTAGAAAAAATATATTTGAAGAATAACAGATGTGTGGTTGTTAAACTGTTGGCAACCTTCAATAAGTATGTTTTTCACAGTAAATAGTTGTTTCAATGATAGAGGAAGGAACTTTTGAGCACCAATTTCATAGTAAAATGAAATTATTTTTGTAAAAATGAGTTTTCGATATCAAAGATAAAAGTTTTCTTTGGTTGATAGCTTTAACCTGATTCTAAAATTGTTGTTATTTTCATGGTATGCAAAAATGTATTATTAATTAGAAGCTAGACATAAATATATATGCAAAGTAGGTGACTTCTACCCTGCGTAATGCTAATAAGACGTCTCTGCACCATACTTACTACAGCAGCAACATCGATGTAGAAAGTGCACCAGCAGCATCCCAGATTCTGTCTAAAGTAATGCTGAGGGTGATTGGCAGTGAAAGCTGCTCCTGTTAGTAAAATGCTAACGTGTATTGAGTTGTGGGCTTGTTATGCTTTTTGTAATCCTTCTACTGTTTCTGAAGAAAGAAAGGATAGTTGAAGATTTCTAGCTCTGACACTGAAAGGAAAGGGTAAGTTGGTGAGAACAGGGAAGGGAATAAGACTCCCAAGGAAAAAGAGAAAGACCTGAAGATTTCTGTATCAAGGCTGGAGCTTGGATGTGAAGATTGTCCCCTATTAAGATAGATTTCAGATCTTCTATGTACTTTAGTAATTCCAACTCTTCTCCTAAGCACAGGGTGATAAGGAGGACACTCTGCATTGTTTTTATCTGAAGAAAAGTAGACGCAGCAGCCCTGCTTGCCATAGGTAGGGAGACACAGCTAACCCAGGAGACGCCAGGAGCAAGTTAGCTGTCATCGCTGAGAGATGCATTTTTGTTCCTACACTGGTCTCTGAGAGCAGACGGATGTCTGCTTTTGCAGCTGCTCCACATATGCCCCTGCTCAGTCTGGCCAAAAATACTGTGTATGTCTTCCCTACCCCTTGCAGAGACTGAGAACTCAATTTCCAAAACCACTCGTGACATGCGGTGAGCGCTGGAATCCAGATGCATCAGAGGCACTTCCCAAGCGCCTCCTTCCAGGTTTGGGTCGCTAATTATGAGCCTAGTGGTTGAGCTGTATTCTCTCTTTACCCCTGCTTGCTTGGATATTTGATTAGTGCTTGGCCAGAGTTTCTCTGGGTGACAGGAATAAACAGAAAGGGGAGAATATCACTAGATTCTATAAACATTCAGTATGCACAGTTCTGGCTTGGAAATCAAAGTACCATATGGTTTTCCAAAGTGACATCCCCCTCTTCTCCCCGCACTCTTTGGTGATTTAGTGTAAAGCATAAATATATGCTTGAAATATAAAGTCTTATCCTGATACCATGCTCCATAATTTCAAGCCTTTTTTCACATACAGCTGAATCCTATAGTCCTTTCTTGGGCAAGGCTCCCATTGACATCATTTTGGGAGCATTGCCTCAGCCAGGGGCTGCATGAGCTGCATGAGGCTGTATGGTCTGATCCTTGAGAGGTTATTTTAAAGGAAACAGTGCAGTTCTAATGCATTTCAAAAATATTGAATAATTAGAGAAGACAAGGAAAAATGGGTGCAGCGGTGCAATCTAAGGGATGTGGGAAAGCCTTGCATGGCACATCTTTCACCATTTTTGGAAAAAATAGCTACATTAGTCTGTGTAGTTGTTTTGGTCTCCCGTCTCTCAGAGCACTTAAGCAAGTGCCTAATTTTTCAGTGCCCAGGCTTGCCCCCTTACTTTGGCTGGGTTCTCTTCCACAGCATACCATCCTTGAATTGCTTCAAATCAGAGAAATTAGATTAATTGATGGCTTGTTTATACTTTGTATTCTTAATATATGATGCCCATCACACTTTTGTAGGAGTTAATGAATGTGAATTTATTCTGCAGTTTTGAATATTCTATGGTTACACATGCTATTTGAATAATGTGGCAGATAAATGTAACACGAGGAACCGAGAGACAGAACCAGTTGCACACCTTCCCTTGGGAGGCTGTGAATAAAAGAGCAGTTTATTGCTTGTAACAGAAGTGTTGTCTTCTGGGTGGTATCTCTATTTGATTATTTCTCTGCCTGGTCAAACATGTCACTGAGGGCCTCATCCTCAACCCCAAACTGCTTTTAGGGTTTTTAGGGTTGAGGTTCAGGCTCAACCCTAAAAAAGGCTCCAGGAACACTGGTGATGCAGAAGGCAATGCAAGAGGTGCTGCCAACTCTGAGCCCTCCACACCTTTCTCATTTAGGCCAAACATGGTACTGGCTACCTCAGCCTCAGCCCCAAGATGCCAAACCTTAGTAATAGGTAGGGATCTGGAGGCATAGGGCTACATCAGAAGGGCTTATCCATGATGTTCCAGCTGTAACACTGCACTTCTTTTCTCATGGTGTGGTGAACCCCAGATGATGGGGCTTCCCACATGCGTGCACTTGTGTCCAGGCAAAAGGCAACACAGGGTGCTGAGTCCTGGGAAGACAGGGGGACTGGGGTTGCTTTAATTTAATTCTCAAAGCTTCTCTCTTTTTGTTACTTCGTGGTGGCCAGGACTGTGGAATTTGTGCATGTGTACGCTGAAGTATTTGTCTTGTTTATAGTGTAGGAAATGGAGAAGAAATGTGTTTTCAGTTTTATTTGATATATTCTGCATGCCTGAGGTTCTATCTTAAATTGAGTTTTCTTCACTGCTCTGACAAAAAGCAAGACTTTGAAATAAAAGTCTGAGTTACAGAGAAAGCCAAAATAAAAATTGAATTACATTTGCAAAGAAAAAAAATTGTTTAAAAAGATATGAAGAAAACTGAAGTAGCTTTCTTTTCACCAACACTGTGTCAACTGAAATCTTTCAGTCCATATTAAATAGTGAAATAGAAACAATTTAAACCTTGTTTTAAACCAGTGTAATTTACCTTGGATTTTATGCCAATGTTGACCTTTGTTCCAGTGTTGTTGTGTTGTAGTCAGTTCAGTGTGCTCCCTCTGATTCCCCGTTAGCAAACAATACTGTGTATCGGGCATGCTGTAGTAGCCCATGAAGAAATCCTGGGAATAGTTCAAAGCTGCATCCATCAAGGCAAATTTGGACTGGACATCAGGAAGCATTTCTTCACCAAGAGGGTGGTCAAACTCTGGAACAGGCTTCCTAGAGAGGAGTTAATGCCCCAAGCTTTGCAGTGACTGTCAGACTGCCAGAGTTATTTGGACAATACCCTTAATAACATGTTTTAAATTTTGCTGGTTGAGCAGTTGGATGAGATGATCATTCCAATTCAAATCTCTCCTCTCCTCTCCTCTCCTCTCCTCTCCTCTCAACTTAAGCTACAAGAAAAGCTGATTTTTGACAGATGTCATTTTTGTAGATTTTGCGATATACTACTCTAGCTTTTGCATAATAAACACATTTCTTCCTAGCAACCATGCCACAGAATATTTTTAATACATTGCTAGTGATGGTTTTGTAGCCTTTGTGTAGCATACCTGTGAGACTGTAAAAAATAATTCACCAAGGGAGACTTTTTTATAGAAGCTTTTTAGGTGATCATCACATGGCTAAAAACATTTAGACCAGTGATTGCTTCCTTACTTGTGGGGTTTTCTCAAAGCTGTCCTTATTAAGAAAAAGTGATTTAATGATCACAAAATATGAAAACATTCACTAAAGTAACTTAATTTGTTTTGAGCAGATTTAAGAGATTTTTTAGAGTTTAACCCCCCATCTTTATGTTTAAGTACCTGTCTTAATGGTAACATAAACAATCTCTACCTAAAATAATTATAGTATTCATACAATAGGATGAATAGGATGTTTGCATACTAGCTCTCTTTGTGGGTGCACAGGAGCCTGAACAGGAAGCAGGACTGTCCTGCTTCCCACAAGTGAGTGGCTTCTTGAATTTCAGCCTGTACGGGCAGTGGTTTTAAACCCAGTCATCACACAAATCTGCTTTACTTGTACAAAAATATGATTTTCCTCTGGACTACCCAGTGTGATGTGCACCTTGGATTTTTAATACTAAAATTCTTTCTAAGTTAGAGAGTTTAGAATTCTCTAAATTCTGCAGAATTTACTATATTCCCTAAAAGCTAGTTCATTTATTTATACCACTAACAATGAATTTTTTTATACCACTAACAAATGAATCTCTTAATCCTGTGACATGCCTGTGATAAATCTAAAATTCAGCTGTGTGTAGATGAGAAGATGACAAGCACAGTAGTGTTATTAACTATAAGATGCTTTATGAGTAAGAAGGTTTCTCACTGTTTTCCTTTTCTCCCCTTTTTTTTTTTTTTAATGAACTTGGAGAAGTCTATCAAACAAGCTTGAAACCTGAAAATCATTTATTTATCAGCATGGCTGAAGTTTCCTAACATACACCTTAGTGTTTCTCTAACAGTAGAGCAAAGGTGTGTTTAGAAGCCAAGCCAAATACTTTTATAAAACCACTTTTCAATGCTTCCAACACTGTGGATAGCTTTTGGGGAAAGGAATAATTTGATAGGACACATTCCCTGAAGCATTTTTATAGCTTTTCTGCTGTTTTCTAACTTGAAGTAAAAAAAAAAAAAGTAAAAACTGGATGCCAAGAATAATCATTAATATCTTCAAAGTGGAATGATTTAAAAGTATTGTTCTTTTTCCCCTGACTTCAAACCTTTAAGAGTGAAGTTGCTTCACATTTCACAGATTTTCTTCATAGCTGTAAGGGCTGTAAATGGATATGTGTATCTTTGTAAGGAAATGTTGGTGGCTGTCACGGTCACATGGCTAAAGAAGATGAACATTTAGGAAAATTTTGCATCTCCAGTAAAGCTTTTGAAACTATCAAAGTGATATTTAAGCTTTGAAGGACTCTTCTGCAACACTCACAGTGTAAGTCTGTCTCAGTCTAGAAGGTTTAAAGCTACCTTGTCTCTGGCATGCCAGCAGGAGATTTCTGATTTCTGCACTGTGAGAGTGAATCAAGAGGCTGTTGGAGATCTGATTCCATACAGTGCAGACAGCCAAGCTGCCAGGGTGGGAACAGCAGTGCAGATTTTGTATTTGTTCCACATTGCTCTGCAAAGAGCAGCATATCTGTCATCTTCTGCATCTGGCATATCTTCTTCCCTTCCCTCCCACTGTCACTGCATTGTCATAACATTTCGTTCTTTTTGATTCAGCATGTAAAAAACTACTTTGGTTCCTTTTTATTAATTTACAGTCTTCCTGTAGCTTTAGTGTATGAATGTGTTTGCCATCCAACTGCATCCCACTGCTATGTGATGACATTGGCAAGTGATTGCACAACCAAAAGATTAATTGCTGCAGCAGATGGAGTTGTGAATGAACAATCAAATCAGCTTTTAAATTAAAACTTTTAACTTTTAAATTAAAAACTCAACAGTGAAGAGGATAAAGCACATGAATGAAAAAAACAATAAAAAGTCATTCAAAGGTATAATAATAAAGCCTGATATAATGAAAAGGTGAAAGAATACATGTGTGCATTCTGTCATAGTTGTTTTGCACATTGGTTTCGTAATTTTCTTTTGGCTAACAAAGCGGGTTTTTTAAAGTAAAAACCTCATTTTTAAAGTAAAATACCTATTAGCTGTGCATTAAATGACACTCATTGTGATACACTAGTTACAACAATCCCACTGTGCACAAGCCCTAAAATTTATTTGAAGAGTGGTCAAATACTCCTCTTTCTGAGAGCTCTGGAGATGTTCAGAGTAACTAGAAAACTTAGAGAAATAGAATCAGGTGTATGACTTTTCTGCATGTCCAAAGAAAGTAGCTGAGCGAACAGAAAATTTTAGCAGACTTTGTATTATACAGGAAGATTAGAATTAGATGTTCTGGGTAAATGGTGACCTAACGCGAAATAGTTGTGTAAAGTGGTGAATAGTAAATCAGAAAAAAAATAGAGGAAATTAGTGAGCTTGCTTTCTTTCTCTTTCTTTCTTTCTTTCTTTCTTTCTTTCTTTCTTTCTTTCTTTCTTTCTTTCTTTCTTTCTTTCTTTCTTTCTTTCTTTCTTTCTTTCTTTCTTTCTTTCTTTCTTTNCCTTCCTTCCTTCCTTCCTTCCTTCCTTCCTGATTAATCTAGCCCTGAAAGACAGCTCCACAAGATAAGGTTTTTCCCATTTTTTTGGCATGAGTAAACGTTCTGACTCTTCCAAGCGGCTACTAAATATTCATTTCCATATACATATGATGAGAAAAGTGGAATGGAAGTTAACACCCCGAGTTCATTGGGGACTTTTGTGGTCTCTGCACACTGTCAGAACACATAGGAATATATGCTGTTATTGTGGAATCTAGATGAGTTAAGGGAACTTACTGGGAAGCCAAGTTTTCCCTTCATGGGCTACCACTCAGAGGAGAAAAAGACATGTGGGAGGAAAGCATGGCAGAGCTTGATGCTCACATCTGCTCCAGTTCAGTGCTGCTAGAAATTGGATCAGTCGGCCCCCATATTTCATTTCCTTCTGTAATCTTGACCAATGCTTTATAATTGGTATCAGCTGATCATCTGGCTCTCTCTTTCCATGACAAAATGAGTGAGCAAAGAACTTTATCCTTCTCTTTACTGTCTGAGAGATGATAAAACTTTGGAAGATGAAAATCTCTATTCATTTTTAACGAAGTCTCCGAAACATCCTCTTAGTCAATCTTATTTTGTTTTTTCTGTTATGCCTTGGTTTTTTTTGGAAACTGCTGTAGGAATCCATGTGATTCAAGATACAACTTCGTCAATCACAATATCATTATGACTTTTTTATGTGTTGCATCAGCTTTGTTCAAGGCTGAATTCCAGGTGAAGGTGCTTGGAGAGGACCTCTGGAGAGCAAGTGCTGAATCAGAAATAAGTGCCGCTATATTCCTTTGAAAAATAATGCACATAGACCAGGCCTTCAACTGCAGATGCTTCCTCAGTCCTGCTCTAAGACTTCCTCTGGTAATGTTGGTCATCTGCAGAAGTACAGTTTCAACAGAATGAGTCAGGGAGGCTTTTTATGTCATTCCCACTCCTCAGTCATTGGGAATAGTACAGGCTCTAACTTAGCAGCTTCAGTTTGTGCATGTTTTCAGAATACTGATGTCCCTTTCAGTTTCTTTGAGCAGAAAGAGGGGGATTCTTCTTGTTACTATGATCAGCCAGAGGTCTGAAACCAAATAAGTAAATGGATTATTTTAAGGTAGAGCTCACTGTAGTCTATGGCAGGAAGATGGCAATAATTAAAACTAGCGGTTTCAGAAAAAAGTAAGAGGCTGTGGTGCACCCAATATTTCCCCCTGTATGCAGTGCTCATGCAGCCTCACCTTGAGCACTATGTGCAGTTGTGGGCCCCACAATTTAAGAAGAATGCTAAAGTCCTTTTCTGGAAGAGGGCAACAAAGCTGGTGGAAGGGTTGGAAGGCATGTCCTGTGAGGAGTGTCTGAGGACTTTGGCCTTGTCAGCCAGTCAGAGGCATCACGACAATTCATTCAATAAGCAGCTTTAACTTCTGGTCAGCCCTAAAGTGGTCAGGAAGCTGGATGAGAAGATCACTGCAAGACCCCTCAACTGAGCTGTTCTGTTCTATTCTTTTGTATTTTACTTGGAGACTTAGATTTTTCAATCTAAGAAGAGAGAGAGCTGTGGAAGGAGGTCAATCAATCTAGCAAATGTTAGCAGTGCACAGTATGCCTGTTTTCATTCTGATACTTCTCTGCCACAGGGGTGTTATACTGGCTGCACATTTATGACAGGAGAATTCCCAAATCACATGATGGCAGCTTGTAATCATTTTTATGTGACACTGGTGGTTAAACAAACAAAAGAGCTTAATAAGGTGCCCAGGTGAGCCTTAGATAAAACTAGGGAGACAAATAAAAGACCATGAGTCTCAGGAATGTAAATCAAATAGGTAAATTTACTTTCTGCTAACAACTGCAGCATATGTGCAGTCAGCAACCCAATGAGATTAAAGGGAAATGAAGCCTGAAGTAGAACAGGATTATTTTTAATAACTTAACAAGAAAATAAATAATTTCTACCACTTTGAAAGCAAAAGCTGAAAAATGTGTGATTATTACTCTGCCATTTCTATCAGCATGCTACAGTAGTCTAGGTACTTTGCAAAAAGAGGAGTAACATGTCACAACAAACTAAGAGATGCTGACAAGTAAAGAAGCATCATGAAATAGAAGGAAGTAGTAGGCATGAAACTCCAGGCATGACAGAGCAGTCTTTGCCTGGGGTTTCATCATTACTGTTAGATTTGGTACCTCAGATATGTCCTCATTGCTACCTGCAAGTGAGGAGAAAATTCCTCTGTGCTTGGACAATTTTCATGTAGAATCCTTGTGCCTCTGAAGCCTCTCATTGTGTCATGTTGATCTGATGGTCTGGGCTGCCTCAGCACTGGCATAAGGCCCTCTTAGAAGTCATCTCCATGCAGGATGAATCTTATTTATCCAACTGTTTGTCTTCAGTTTTCAGGTTGCTCGTTTCCTTCCACCCCTTGTGCTTGTTTTCTTTTCAGCTAAATTAATTTCAGCTAACTTTTCTCATGCCATTTAACCTAGGGATTCAGTGAAAAGGAACATCTGATAGAAGATATTTTATGGCCAGTGCTGCTTGAGCACTTGAGTTGTGAGACTGTTGTCAGTGTTTTTCTTGGCACAGCCCAACCTCCTGCAGTACAGTGGTAGCTGGGAGCAGTACAGTGGTAAACCCACCAGCAGCACAATCTGAGCCAGTCTTTGTTTCAATCTGGAGAGCAATCAGCATTGCAATTAGTATCCAAAAAACTCTCTAGGATGCATGCTTAACAGTTTGGCTTTATGTTTTATTTTGTTTTTGTTGGGTTTTGTTCATGAGTAAATCATGTGAGATATCCAAGTAGCGATTGGCACGTGAAACAGAAGGGAGCCTGTGGCTGTAGGAGCAGGGACACGCTGTGTGCTGGGTCTGACCAGCCTGCTGCAGTGTGCTCACACCTGGCACCCAGCCAACCTGCAGCACTTCACTTCAGCTCCTTTTTGCCCAGTTTGGATCTGAGCAATCCTGGTTTTTCCAATGCTAAGACAAGGTAAGGGCCTCCCACACTGGCAAAACACTACCACAGCTGCCTCCCAGAGCTGACCTTAGAAAGGTCTTTGGTGGCCATACATCCAGCCATTGAGCAGATGGCATCAAGCAGGGCAGGGGACTAGTCCTCTCCCCTCCCACATGGATGTGAGGTGTTTGCCACCCAGAGAGTGTGTCATAGGCTCCATTTAGAGAAAAATTAGAAGCAACATCTAATGGCACTGGGAGATTTAGTTTGCCACTGATTTCTACTCCACTTCTTTTTTGATTGACACAGTAGAATTTAACAAAGCGCACCAGTGGGATGAATCAGGATGTTTCCTTTGGCCAGTTTTAGTGGAAGTCAGCAGGGGGATGAGGAGAGATATTGTACACATGCCTCTGATGGCTGGGGCCTGCTTCCAGCAATGTCCAGGTGCTTTTGCCTCTACACCACTGGGGTTTTCGGGCAGGTTGTGATGAGAAAGGTTAGATGTTGCTTTCTGTCCTGTCATGCTGGATGCTGTGAAGAGAATGATGAGCCTATCCAGAGCAGGCAGGGTAGAGTGGGAGCTGTTTCACATGGAAGAATTGAGGGTGAATGGTCCCATCCCAGCAAACAGTCACTTAGATGGTTTTAAATTAGGAATGAGTCTTGTGAGACAGAAGGGTCTCCTATGCAAACACTGGAGTGCAGTGAGCACTCCAGATTGAACCACTGGTAGCTGTGTGCTTTTTCTCTGTATTGGAGATAATTTGGCTTTGTAAAATGACAGTAATTTACAATGTTGGTTGCTGTAATTGAGGGAAATATTATTCCCTCCTCAACTGCAGCTGACTGGAAAATCTAGATGTGTCTTTTACTTTCTGTGATTATGTTATATGCTGGCAACAGAATGAAATGAAAAGTAGTTTGGAGTGATGATCTGTTCATGCTCCAACTCGAGTATGAAAACTGTGGAGAGAGGGAGAAAATATGTTTTGAAATAATCGTTTCATGTCAGCCTGCTTCAGATTGTCAGCTCTTTCTTTTAGTCAGGACTATTGTGGAACATATGGATATCTGTATGCCTTTATGTAAACACTTTGCTGCCAGTTACCAAATATTTATGAGCATTATGGACAAATTTAACTGGGAATGTTTTGCAGGGATCAATGAATACTGAATTCGTGCTTAAGCTAAATCCTTGCACAATGAGTGCATAAGTAAGAAGCCTGTGTGAGAAGTGTTCAAAGTGGAAACAGAGAGTTTCTTTGAAGAGTTAGGACCAAAATTCACTTAGAGCTGAGGTGTCCTCAGGTCTCTTCTGTTCACTTTGGCTCTGCCTCCATCTAGGATCATGTTCCCATTTTGACCTGAAGTAATTTGTGTAGTGGATAGATTTGTCATTTCCACCACTGTGCTGTGGGGCTGGCACACACAGCACCATGGGTGTGGAGGGGATTTCATTCACTTCCTCTTGGCTGTGCAACATGAGTCCTGCTCCACATTTGGAGCTGTGGGACACGGGCAAAGTGAGCTGAATGTTGTGCTGTCACGAGTCTGGCAGTAGTGCAGCTGAGTGCTTCGCGTGATAGCTGAAAATCCCTGCTGAAGTTTGAATCTTCTGTGTGCTGCCCTGGGCAAGCTGGAGCTTGCCCTTTACTAGAAGATCAATGAACAAAAAGAAACAATGGGTGCTTTAGAAAGAGAAAAATTGCCACAAACCAATGTTTTACTTATTGCACATATTCATAATTTCTTAATGTTGAATGTTTTATGCAAGCAACCAGGCACCAAAAGCTTGGCAATGTACATTTAGTTTCAAATAGCTGCTCACTCTCTCTGCATAGTGGTGTTTGCAAAGCAAATGTTTGGTTAATACGTGGTTAAGCACTTTTGCAATACAGAGTGTGTTCTTCATTGCAAGGTATCTTTCCTGAAAAAGCAAAGTGTACTTTTGGTTTCTGAATCCGTGCAGACATAGTTTGTAAGCAGTGATTTAGATTTTGCAAATACTTCACGAGCTCTTTGAACTTGTATGTTGGGTAGGTCAGTGCATGCTAAATATTTTTATAAGTAGTTTTCTATGCATTTTTACTTCCCTCTTCCTCCCACGCATTTACTTTGCATGACCAATATTCTCTGAAAATGCAACTTCAGGTATTTTGGGTAAAACACATGCCATGCTCTGCATGAACTGAAAGGACCATCATATTAAGGCAGTGCAGGAGAGAGAGTGAGCATGCACAGCACGGTGGATGTTAGTATTTCAAAGTTTGTATTTTGTTTTTGTGATATAATTTATTTTCAATTTGTTGATGAGCAAGGAAAGGACTAGGGGCAGACCCACCAGTGCTCAGCAGCTTGTAAACTTAACCCACGGCACAGGTTTGCCCTGAATGTGGTGGCAAGGTTGCCATGTGAACCAGCATCATAGAAAACTTGTCTTTTGAGCCAGCAGGTAAAAGTGTGGCACCATGAATATAAACTATGAGCATCCTGTGTTCACTGACATGCTGGTTGTGGCTCAGACAGGGTCTGCAATCCTCAGACTCAGATAAGTAAAGTGGAGTTTCCCAGGAGAGTAAGTATGGGATCAGACATTTCATCCTTATTTCAAACGGAGCAAGGATAAGGAGCCTCTTTAACTAGCTTCTAGCTGCAGCCATCCCCAACACCCTCTTCCAACATCAAGGATCAGCAGGCACATCTCTAAGGCCATCTGGTTAGTAGCCTTTGGTACCCTCGAAGTTTCTGCTATTTTTGGATCAGAGAGGATACTAGTGATAAACAAATGAATCATTCACAGAACTGCCTAGCACCTGTGAAATACTGCCAGTCTGTGTTTCCAGGGGTCCAAGCTTATGATTCTTGGGTCTGTTTTACCTCCAAACTGAATGATTACAGTTGCAGATGAAGCCCATGGGAATTCAGCTGTAAGCATCTACAGCAGTGCATTAATTACCCTGAAATATTAGATTCGATTAGAAATATCAGATGTTTCACAGTCACCAAACAGATGAATGGAAATTATTAGCATCTGTGCATGTCTTCCTTAGTTTATCACTTGCGAACTGTTAATACAGTATTACCTTTTTTGTTTCATTAAATTAATTTGAAAGTAAAGTTATGCTATAGATAACCCCTGAGGGGAAAAGAGGAAAGATGTATGGATGTATGGAAAGATCTAGTATGCAGCTGGTGGAAGGGTTATAACTTTTTAAAACTGCAACAAAAAAAAAGCCCTGTAAAGTACTTTGTTTACCCAGTATCAAATATAAAATCAAGCTTTTTACAGTTCTTTAATCTGGAAGTGTTATCTTATTTATTGTCTAACATAAGCTTAACATTGTGATACATTGCTGATCAGATAATGCTGAAGAAAGACTGGTTGTTCTTTCCCATTTTTGTTTATTTGTAACAAAATAGTAAATAATTAAAGTTGAAAACTGTTGGTATTCATTTTATATGTGGACTATTTTATACATTATGCATGGTATCTTACATGTGTGTTACTGTATATTTTATTTTTTTAAAATTGAAAACATTGCAGTTGTAATTCTAATAGTTCTGCTGCCTTTCTGGTTTTATTCTGTAAATCTGAAATAAAGAGGAAGTTAGAGTGTCTGCCATTCTAAAAATTAAATTAAATTAAATCAGGCCAGATTTGGCAGTATTAACACTTCACTGTTCACCAAAGCTTTGTACATTCAGTAGGAGATAAGAATGATTTTAATTTGTGAGTAACAGTTATTTTAGAAAGGCAAAAAGTTAAAATTTTATTTTAAGAAAACTGAACTGCTGATTTCTACAGCTCCAAACAAGAATGTAATGTTTCATTATGATGGCACTTGTTTGACTACCAGTGAGTGTACATGAAGTAAGAGAACGATTTCAACATGTGCGTCCACAGCTAACTCTATTCTCAATGCAGATGAAGTAGGAAATTTTGCGTAGTTTCTTGAGCAGCAGAGAAATTCAGAAATAGACCAGGGTCACACTGTCCTAGAAAAATTCTGTATATACACAGAAAATACAGATGATCCCTTTGTAAAGTAGTAAATTTAAAGTATTCAGCTGAAATCCGCAGGGGAACACATTGTCTGATGAGGAAACTGCCATATTGGGAGTCTGTTGATATGAAAAAACAGATTCACATATTGACAAAGAAGTCAGTGAAGTCCTACAAAAGTCAGTTTTGTTACTCCTAACTGTAGTAGTCCCTTCTCTAAAAAATTGTGTACAATTTGATTTCTTTGGTCAAGGGAAAGTAAAAAAACACTTCAAACCCCTAATCCATTGTGTGTGTGTCTGTGTCTGTGTGTCTGTATCTGTGTATCCATGCTGTTTTCTTCTGCATCCTCTAAGAAAGGAGGAAAAACTAAAGCTGCCATTTACTGTAATTACACTGCAAAATATGTTTCTGGCTGAGTTATAAGCTTTAGTCACTGGTATCTATTACAACTAAAGCTGCCTCGTAGGTAAATTGTTTCGTTTAAGTGAATAAATTATGCTTTACCAGCTGTGGATCAAAGACTATGACCAATTCATTGAACACCATGAGATTCTTGCAGGGATTAAAAAAAAAAGCTGTTGTTGCAGGAGATCTGAATAGGTTTCCTGTTCTTCTGTTTAACTTTGTAGTTTGAAAGCCTCTTTTGGAGGAAAGAGCACAATGTATAGACTGTTATCAAATGCAAAATATGACCATGTGTGAATGCGCAAATAAAGTGAGAAATGCTTGAGGAATGATCGCAGTATTTGCCATTCTTTTTTGTATTGCCAGAGATAACAAGTGGGAATAACTGATTTCTGTTTTAGCTTTTGCTGTGAAAAAGTGGGGAGCAAATTACTTGGGGTCGAATGAAGCAGTTTATTATTCTGCTTTACAAGAGAATATATATTTCTCTGCTTTCAAGTGATCTTTTGTTTCCTTTCTAATTATCACACCAAGGTCAATTTGTTTTCCTTTTCATGGGGAAGTGGGGACAGCATGCATTTGCAACTGGTTTTGGTGAATAAACTATTCATGTGCAGAATTTTTCCTGCTCCACGGTTAGGTATCACTGTTCAGACTCTCTGTTGCTAGCCTCAGCTGCACGTTATATCTCTCACAACAACACACTGAATGATTTATTTTGAAAGATCAGAAGCATTTGGTTTGGAAAGAAATGTGAGCTGCACCAGGGGCAGGGCTCCCGCAGGGGTCTCCCCTCGGTCTGGGGAGCGGGATATGCAAAGGAATACCCAGTGTGGCTCCATGGGAGTACAATGTGAGGAAGGAGAACCTGGTGCAACTAAGAAGCGCTGGTACTTGAAGACTGCCACTTTTTAATTTGTACACATGTGAGTGGTTGAATCTGAAGGACTTCAGAAGTGATGCAAAACTAATTTTCGATTTTCAATTAATTAAGACTCCAGAACTGTGTAAAGAAAAAAATCTCCTACAGAAGTGTTACATAGAAGTAATCTGACCCATTTTTCAACATGCGCCTAACAAATTTCAACTGCTCTTACACTAATTAATTCAGGATTGAAGGTGTATTTCAATTCCTTCAGAATCAAGAATTCAGATTTTTTTTGCCAGATATTTAGTAAAACTACTTTAAGAGGCCTGTTTCAGTACAATTGATGCCTTAAGTTTTAGCTTTCATATTTTTTAGATTCTGTACTGCCTTAGTGTGTGGCTCTGAACTTCCTATAAAGGGTTAGCAAGTTCTCTTCACAGGGTAGTTAGACAATACAATCCTTTTCCAGCCTGAGAACCAAGGTTACCATTGCAGCTTTCGGCTCAAAAAGTACAAGCAACAGCAAAGTGAGGAAAGCAGTCTCGGAGGATGGGACTTCATAATCTGAAGCTGTAATTGGACAATTGACCCCAATATGTAAATGGACCAAAACTCATAAAAGTGTGAAAACTCATGACTGGTCATCCATCTTGCATCCATCTTTGGTCCATCTTGGGCAGAGCCACAGCCAGCCTCTTGTACTGCCCAAGGTGTATCCTTTGAAGGCTTTTTAATAAATACCTACTCTATTTCCTTTAACATTGTCTAGACTCTGTTCCAGGTCAGCCTCTTTAGGCATCACAGTGATCAGGATTATTGAAAAAAGTTCATTCACGTTATTATGAAACCCGTGTACACTGTTGTTGGGAAAAAAAGTCATTAAACGTGTACTTTCTATCTCTTTCTGCCGAGGTGCAGCCTGGGCTAATCTTCAGTGACATTAAGAGCCAACATACTGCAAAAAGAATGGGGGGCTCATGTCAAGCCTGGATTTTCTGTAATGTTAACCAGAGTGGCCATGCTCTCATAGGCCAGTTGACTCTACGGCATGCTATGCTGGTACCAGTGGCACAAGCAACAAGCAAACAGTCCAGCAAGGACTTTGCCATCTAACTCTTTTGCAAACCTTTCAATTACTTTTTTTTTTT
>WEZZ01026857.1:17820-27908 GCA_013400585.1 Chloropsis cyanopogon | reverse complement strand
TTTTCTCTGTTTCAGGACAACTGAAAGCCATTAGCAAAATATTTTCAAGCTACTTAGCTGCCATATAATGCACGACCATTCAGGGTTAAGCTGTTGAAACAAACATTAAAGCCAGCTTTCTGATCACTTACCTTATTCCCACTTTGAGCATATGTTATTTTGCAAGATACACATCAGTGGAAAAGCTGGGTCAGCAGCAGTGCTGGAAATGTTGGATTTGATCGTGGGCGTATGAGCAGACCCACACGGCTCTCCACAGTGGTTGTATTGTAATCACATTAGAGACTGTTTTGATACTCCAGGCCTGCATTTAATCACAGCAGTTGCAGGTAACTCCTTCACAAAGTTTCTTTTAGGCTTCAAAGCTGCGATGAAGAAAGGCCAGAGGTGACCTCTTCTTTGCATCTATAAATCAACCTATTAGGTTTTCTACCAGTTCAGGCTGTGAAGACCTAGTGCACTCACCTATGCCCAAGGAACTATACAGATGCCTCACCTGTCTCAGAACTGATTACAGACAAAAAGCTCAATAAAAAAATAAAATTGGAACTGCATATTTAAAATGCCTTAACTTCACACTTATGATTAATTATGATTATATCCTCTCATTAATAGTTTAGAGTTTAATATGTGCATTCAGCAGCTTAATAAAAAGTTTGTTGTGCCGCTAAACCTAAACCCAGGCTCTCCTTTTTAACAGTGAACCAAATTCAGACACCACATCCAAATCCAGAAAGCCATATTTCCTAGTATAAGCAATTAAATCTGCACAATGAAACAGTGCAATTTTTTCCTACATTAAAATCATCATGCCTTACAGACCTTTCAGAGGAGAAGAAAGGCTTCCTTGGCAGGGATGGAACACATTAATCAGCCTTTAAATATTTGTACTTAAATACCCCAAAAGGTATTCAGGTAGCCTGTTGAATAAAATGTATTAACAGTAAACATTATAAAGCGCGTTAAAATATTAAAGATTTTCTGGCTATTCCTCTGTGTGCCAGGAAGAAGGATTAGAGCTAGCTTAAGGGTGGACATCCTCATCCTTGGTGGACCTGGATGTTGTTGTCTTTGCAAGGAATGCTGGTAAAAGGATTGTGCTTCATACAGATGGATTTTCTAGGTACTCAGCTGAAATCTTCCTTGTTGAATTTGGAGGTTATTCCTGTATTGCTCTCAAAAAATTGATTCAGAATTGTGTTAATCAAAATGCTAAGTATCACTAAAATATGAGTGTGCAAGCTCCCCACAAAAAATCACTGATTCTGTACTTCTGGAGAGCGAAAATATCTGTCTAGAGTTCCTTGATCATCTTCTTATTCCCCATATTGCAAAGATTTCTTATTACTGACGGTTTGGGGTTTTTCCTTTGCCTTGAGCTTACTTTCTGTTCCGGTTGAAAATGTCATTAGAAGTAACAAANTTTTTTTGTTGTTTTTTTTTTTTCATCCCATACAGTGTGAAAGGAGCAGATGCTGGGAACGTGATCAGACTATTTGTACCAGATATTGGGATGTTCATTGCTAGTCTGACAATATGGCTCATCTGCCGCAACGTGTTTCAGAAGCCAGTAACCGAGGATGCAGCGCAGTGCAACATGCAGTTTGAAAATGAGGAGATGGTATCAAACACACATTTCTATCTGTATGGCTTTTAGTGAGCTTTGACATTCCCGTGTTCTGAAATGGTTTCATGAGCGCTGGCTATGTTAAGTAGTAAACTTTCTTTCAGGAAATGAAATGATTGGTTTTAAAGTGGAGAAATCTAAAGTTGTTATGTTAAGAAAATAAAGCAGAATACGAAATGTGGTAGGTATGCTACAGGATTTTTCAAGTAATGTTGAGTTAAGAAACAATCATGACAGTTGTCCATCACAAGTTGTTCTTCACCAGCTGCTGGTTAAAACTGATCAAGGTTGTTCTGCTACATACAGTGCTCAGTTTCTTAGATAGCATTCCTATTTCCAAAATTCTTATCTAAGTATAACAGCAGCATCTGAGTGATTATCAGAAATTAGTCTTAAAGAACGGAAGAGAGACTGTGTATTAAGGTCATGGAAGGAGTTATCTAAAACTTTGGTCATACTGAGTGAGATTGAGAATGATTTGGGGGAATGGCTTAGCTGGAAGTGTTGATCTGTTTTCTGTGCCTTTTACTAGTGGGGAGAAGAGTAGCAGAGATACCAAATGCGGAAAAATCCACAGAAAGAGGAAAATAATTTAAAAAGCCACAGTGGGAATTTGGGCCAGGGTGCAGAGAAATTCCTACTACTAATCTTAACATGTTTTTTATCAGACTGTCTAGCATGGCTTGGGGCTCATTTTCTGTCTTCTTTTACATATAGGTGGCATGGTTTTTTCCTTTACTCTCAGAACACCATTTTTAGGGAAGACAATTTCAACTTGCTCATTTCAAATAGAAATTGAACTTTGAAGTGAGTGAAATATTTAGGGGGATCAGTTGCCCATTTTGGTGTCACTATATAGCGTAGAAAGAGGCCTCTCTGCATGTTGCCAGGTTGTCTGGATTGTGGCAGTGCCAGAAGCTGGTCAAGTTTCTAGCACATGAGAGATCAATATCAGGACTGTACTTTATACTCAGTTGCAGTTGGAATTCTTATGGGCTCTCCTGGCAGCTGAGGATTGCCTGAAGGTTGCAGCTTTTTAACTGCACATTGGAGGATATGTAGGGTTTGGTCTGATGTGTGTATACAAAGTTTTGTGTCTCCTGGAACATGGTTTTATCAGCTTAAAATCTGCTTTATCGTTGAAGCTGTATAAAATGGATTTTGCAGAAGGCTAGAGCCTTGGGCTATACCCAGAAAAGGAAAGAAGTGTGGCTTATTAGCATGGTTTGTGTTCAGCTCTCCTCTTAAATGAGTTTTATTTTACCAAAGTGATCTCCAACAGACTTCTTTGGTGCTCTTGATCTTCTGAAGAGAAAGTATTCACAAGCACGAAACAGGAGTAATCTGATGGCAGAAACTCAGAAGAAAGATGGGCATAGTTTGGTTCCTCTGAAACCAGATGATGATGTTTAGATATTCACTTTTTCTTCGGTTCAGAGGTGAGCCTGAGCCTGGGGTCTGAGTCAAAGGGAGCTCAGTGTCCTGGGGAAGATGTGTGCTGGCTTCCAAGCAGGGTTCAATAGCCATTTCCCTCCAGTGCAATGAAAAAACTGAGCTAACAAACACTAATTGCATTGCACAGAGTGTAGCTTTGTATCAGCTGGTCCTTGACTGCCTACCTCAATGGCAAGGCAAGAGTATTCCATAAGGCAAGAAGGAGGGAGAGAAGAAAACTCGGACTGCAGAGAAATATGAAATACTGGGGAAATAGAAATATGTGTAAATATGTTTTTCTTCTTCACATCAAAACCCAGTGAATATTATTTATGTTCTGTAAACTGCATGTATTGCAGAATATTTAGTGAATATAGCAGCTGTGTTTAGATTTAGTGACACCCAAAGCTCTATTACAAGCATCTTTCTTTAAAAAGGGATAAAATTTTCTGTTATGTGAGGGGATCCCAAATACTTTAAGGAATTCTGCCCTTCACAGCCAACATGATGAGTCTGCATCAAAGTAATCTGCTAGCTTTTTAAAGATTGAGTGAAATGGAGAGTGGAAAATCAAACACCAATTCAAGATGTTTTTCCAAACTTCAGTTTTCTCTTTCTAGGTGTTTGCACATAACATCCTGGAATCATTTCTGCTAGTTAGGAGGAGGAGGCAGAAGCAGCTGAATCTGCAAGTATTTGCAAATATGTATTTGGCAGGACTAACTGTAAGGAACCTAATGCATATGCAGATCAGGCCATTGAGTGTCTGAATTTGGGAGAATGTTGGCATGGTCTAAAATGAGTCCAAACTCTGTAGGTTTCACAGAATTTTCAATTCTTTCTTGGTAGAGTACACTGGAAAAGGGAAGAATCAGTAAGTGACCAGTTTTTCAATTCTGCATGAGTTGACTGATGCCGGTGGTTCTCTGCTGGTGCAGCTTGCTACTGATGCTGTAACTCCATTGAATTAGAAAACACAAACTGAGTTGCAGCAACAACTGTCCTACAAAAAGACACTTCAGAAAAAATGCTGAGCTTGGCATTGTACCTCCAAGGGAAATTGTCCTGGGTTTGTCAGACCAGTCCTGTAGCCAATTCTAGAATTGAAGAACTGCTGCTGAGAGTTCCTGCCACCAGGCCTCAGAAATTTTTGGTAGGAGATTTTTCTTAAGATTCCATCAGCTGATTTAAACAGCCTTAGCAGAGCCTTTGGAGAGGTAACTTTTGAGGTTGATAGATGCCTAGCCACAGATGGTTCTATAAATCAAGAAATCAGCACTTCCAAACCAAACCAGTGGCTTGCAGCTTTACCTTCTTGCATTAGATTATTTATACTGAATGATTCCCAGACCTCTTAGTTTTGTAGGAGAGTGAAATACTATCAAAATAGGCTTAATTAAAAAGGAAAGGTTAATCTATTTGCTCCTTCCAACATGTCTGTATAGGAAAACCTGTTAAATAATTGGTTTTAATACTGGTAAAATTTACCTTTTCAAAGGTCCGTGTGAGTCCATCACATTTCAGTTGATATGTGGGCATGCTGTAGAAATGCCTCCAGTTGAGCAGCAGTTTGTGTGCTGTATTTTGGTGTGGCAGTAGCCTCGAGAAACCAGCCATAATGGGTCAGGTTGTTTGTGGATTGAAATGCAATTCAAAACAAGAAAAAGTATCAGAATCTAAATTAAGAATTACAAGGGTTTGTTGAAAAATGGATGTCTTTCTCCGTTACATTGCATCCAACCTTAAGGGAAACAGATCTCCATCAGAAAAGTTTATTCTACAGAACAGAACTGAGGGAGGAGGCTCTAAGGCAGTGAGACTCTCAATTATTTGTAAGTAATGCTGTCCCAGGAATAAGCAAAGAGTGTGGTTTTAATTAACAGTGAGTCATGGAGTAGGAAGGTCTGCCAGATACCAGGCTGCAGTCCAACTCATTACCACCCCTAAATGGTTGCACACTTGGAGCAAACGTGTCTGCAGACCCTTTTTATTAGGGCTCAGAAAATTTAAAGCAGGTGAATTCAGCTGGAGACAGGCCCAGGTTGCAAATGCTGAAAAGCACAATGCCAGTCACAAGGTGTGAAAGGTGGAAGAAAATAAGAAACAACAGTTAACTCCCAGCTGCAGCTGAAAGTATGACATTTTTGATTTGGAGCAGATGGTGGTTTATGTGCCAAAATGCAAATACAGTATATACAGTCTGATAGGTATTAGAAAGGAAGTAGCCTTTTTTTGAGACCGTGGATGAATTGCATAATGTTTTAAGTGACAGTGGCAGGAAGGAGAGTCCTTCTGCAATTGCACAACTTAAACTTTATAAGAGGTGTTGATCCTAATTGAATAAAAAAACTGTTGTAGTCTTCAATGCAGCTTCCCTTCTAAGGCATTTGCTACCTTGCCCAGTGAAGCTTGTTTCTCATGCATGATGTCCTAGAAAGCAAATAGGACCATTAGGTCCTTACTTTGTCCCATAATCTGGAGTAGGCTTGATCCCAAAGCTTCCACCTGTCCTCTTTTCTGCAGCAGTCAGATATTTGTTTGGGGTCTTAAAAGGGAAAAATAATGAAAAAGGAATTTTTTTTAAAATAAACTAAAGTTTGAGAAGAATGTGAGTAGAGCTTGGGCTGGAGTCAAGATACTGGGCTGGAATCAGGAGAACCATCACAGTTCTCACTTTGGCCACGAGCTTTGTTTGTGTCCTCAAGTCTATTACTTCATCTGTCCCTTGGTTCCTGTGTCCTTTGGCACACAGAAGCACTAAAAATGCTTGGTTCCCCAGCTTTGTCCATCTAAACAGTGACAGGCTGCTTGTCTTCTGCATACATTGAGCACGTAGTGCATTGAGAGCTCTCACTTGGTCCAGGTCCCCAAGTGTGACTGCAGAACATTCCATACAGCACAGAGCAGACAGGCTCTGAGAACTGCCCATGTCCCATGCCTTGTCCAAGGACTTTCTAGCATAGAAATTACACATTTAGGCCAGTATCCTTATTCTGAAAGCAGCTGGTACCTGCTGGATAAAGACAACAGCAAATAAGAGAATATCCTTTTGCAATGTTACAGTTTATCCTGATCTCTTTTAGTGTGAGAATGACTTTAATCCTAAGACATCTGGTTTCAAATCCCTTCCAAAAAGGGTTGTTTATAATTATAGCTAGTCTGAATAATCTTGTTAAACATATAATTATCCAGACTCTTTTAAAACCTCATTAATTTCTGGGCTGCAGTGGCATCATGAAGCAAGGACTTCTACAATTTAGTAAGTACTCTTTGATTTTATTTTGAGTTTAACACTCTTTAATTTTATGGAAGGT
Organism: Chloropsis cyanopogon; assembly: GCA_013400585.1. Lineage (NCBI taxonomy): Eukaryota > Metazoa > Chordata > Aves > Passeriformes > Irenidae > Chloropsis > Chloropsis cyanopogon. Next base: position 21,533 of record WEZZ01026857.1, on the reverse strand, counting down.
CCCTTGTATTACATGTAATAAATCAGAGTGAGATGGTGTAAGGGAAATCAAATGTATTTATTATCTTCTATATTTGACCTTTTAAGGCTAAGCAATCTCTGGGTTGTTTTTTTTTTATTTCTTTTGTCATTTTAATTACTTTTTTTTTCTGAACAAACTATAGCTCTGCAATATTCTTTTCAGCTGCAGATATTATCAATTCCTCAGAATTTTAGGCAAGGTCTTACTGTTGATATAAATTGTAATATTATGACATTGATTATTAGGTTCAGAGATTGTAGGATTGAGCAATTCTACCACCATATCACCTACCTGAATGTCCTGCATAAGTGAAGTGAACAGCTCTGAGAAAGATCTGATATCCCAGTCTTTTCAGTTGCATTTTCCTTGCCTTCAGATGTAACCTGCATTAAGCAGTTTACAGTGGTGCCCATGACCCTGTCTACAGGACCATCCCATTTTTCTTGAAGCCTGTGATGGATATATTTCTCTTTAGATGATTTATTGCTTCGTGTTTCTGTCTTAATTTAATTAGATTTTACCAGTATCAAACATTCACCTGATTTAATTAGTGGTGGTTGACATGGGATGCTTTGGCCCTGATTTCTCTGAACATCTTCTTCCCATATGCAATTCCTTTCAATATTTGCTTCTCTTTGCAAAGAGAAGAAAATATAGAAAATTATTGCTATTGTGGGAAATATTGTAGAAAAATAATAGTTGGAATGTTTTGGCTTCTTTGAGCTTCCTGGTGATGCCTCTATTATTTTTCATTTATTTTCTTCTTGTCATCCATATTAAGCACAGCACTAGCTTACTTTTTCTAATTGGTTATTAATGTTTCTCTGATTCTGACCTCTGGAGAACTGGTCAGACTGATTTGGTCTTTGTGTTATTTGAACATGGTATAAACAGGATTTTAAACTTTTTTTTATCTGCAGTTTTGAAAGAGTAGATGAGGCTCCCTTATCTCTTTGCTTGTGATGTTTGTAGTGGTGAAGTTTGCCAGACCTTACACAGCTGCCTCCCTTAGTAACAATTCTAATGCATCTCATCTTAACAAGGGTCAAAAGTTTACAAGTTACATTAGCTCCTTGGTTTGATGCACATGTCTTTGGATAAGTCTTAACACAAATCTGTAATTAACTACAGCAGGCTGCAGCTACATGATGTTACATAGTGCAGTGTGCTGTGTGTTACCGAGGGCTGCTGGGCAGAAACTTCGGTGTGCACCTGTCCTGTTCCGGGCAGAAGCACGACAGGATGCAATTCTTCTTGTGGCAGCTCTTCACTGGGGTTACTAACAGTACTCCCTTCCAAATTTTGAGATAAAGAGTTATTAACCAGGAGATTAAAATGCTGGAATACTGCTGTCTTTGGACGGCCTAAGTGATGAATGAAACAGTAGGAGAAGGAACCTCTTGGCTCGTAAAATTCAGTCTACTGTTCCTGCAGGCACACACAATTCCCTCTGGAAGGTAGAAAGCACCATCTTGAAAACAGGGCAATTTTCCTTCATCCCATTGTTTCAGAAATGACCCTGTTCTGTAATTTTGCTTTTCTGGTGGTTAGAAAACATCTGATTTGTATTGCACGTATACTCATAGCTGCATTACAGCCTTCTTAGTTCTTCTGCTCTTTTGCTTCAATACAATGTCTCTTTCTCTGGAATTAATTTCTCTTATAGTTTGGGAGAAAAAACTCATATCTTTCTTTAAAGGTTGTTCTGCAAGACAAAAGACAAGTGACTTTGGATTCTCTTGTAGATTAGACATCACATTCCCCTATTCATCCCAGTAGTCTGAGGTTCTTCAGGGTGGTACTGGAGAAGTACCCACATCAATTTGGTTTACAAATAACCACAGCACCATGGTTGGGTATTTATTCTCCTTCTTACCAAGGTGCATATTGGTCCAGTATGTGTATTTCTTGGGCCAGGAATTACTCCATATTGGTGCTGTGCATACCTGCTCTAGCTCAGTTAACTGCATTGTGCCTTGAAGTCATAACCCAACTCTTCCTATTTCTTTTTCACTAAAAACTAAGTATTGTCTCAGGCCAAACCACTAAACTCTGCCTGTGAGTACCCCTCTCTTTTGCATTTGGCTTCTGTGCTGGACAACCTTCTGAAGTCAAGATTTGAAACTGTGTTTCAATATTGGCCCAGTGAGTTGTGTGCTGAAATCACTCAGTGTTTGCTCAGGTGCGATGGGTACTTTGGGAAGTGAAATAATCTCTGGTTCTTTCAGTACAATATCTATTTTATGCAGGATTTAATGCGTTGCCTTCCTGTTATCCTGATTCAGAACAGCGCTTGTCTTTATTAATTTATTTTTAATTTCCTTTGACTCCCTAAATGCTTCTGTGCTTTCAGTAAATAGAGGATCCTTTTTTTTTTGTAATGAGTTACTCTTTCCCACGGGAGGTTTTACTGTGGNGTTACTCTTTCCCACGGGAGATTTTACTGTGGAGGTGTATGTATGGCATTTATTACTATAAAACACTGCAAACACACTGAAAGTTATTTCTGATCTACATCTATCTTTCTGTGTAGGCCTTTAACCCAAGCGTAGCACACTTAAGATATACCAGTGATAAAATTTTTCAGTAAGACCTATATTACTTAATTTATGTTTTTCTTTTCAGTGATTCAGCTGAGCAATATAAATTATTAGAATAAACTGCTTAAATTCCAAGGTGCATCTGTCTTATAATGTCACACCTTCCAAAATGTTCACTGCAGTCCCACACTTGACTAGTTCAGCTCAAGGGCCTTCCTCTGAAATTACACAGTTTCCTTTTTCTATCCCAGCTTGCAGCCCATCTATATGTCTGGGTAGCCTGGTGTTCCCCTCTGTCTTTCTGTAGATCCCATGTACCTCACACAAGATGACCTTAAAGAAGATACTCTTGCTAAGAAGCCCCATTTCTGTAGGAATCAAGTTCAATGACATGTGGGAATGGTTTATGTGGAAATATTTGACTCTATTCTGTGGCAGGAAAAGCAAGGACATCCGCTTCTCACATGCTGATGCTTTCAGAACAACAGTGGAGTTCTACCCTTTCTTGCAAAATTGAAAATTCAGTAAATGCTTGTGTTGACATGGTTTAGTATTGACCACAGGTTAAAACAACAGTCATTTATATCACATTAAGGGCTCACAGTGCCTTTGATGGTAAAAGATGTAGCAGTTCAGTTTCTTTTCCAGCTTTCTTTTTGCTCACAGCTGGGTCTGTCTAAGGAATATTGTGTTATTTGGATTACTTTTTCTATATTCACTTGCATATGTGCTGCTTCTAAAAGCAAGTAAGTAATTCATTCTTCCTGCTGTTGCAACTATCTTATATTTGAAGATCGAGGTTGAAGATCTTTTTTAAGGGGGAAAGAGGGTTTTTAGAGCAAACTTATTAGTAGGAATGCAGTCATGTTATGATAGGTTGAGTGCAGTAGCTAAGTCACTATTGAGGCAATTGAACTAAATGTGAGAGGAGAGAGAGAGTCTATTTCCATTGTTCTGCTGGTAAAATTGAATCAAATAGTTTTTCTCAGATAATTCCTAAACCAAGCTGTTTATTACAGGAGCTTTTTGAAATGGGACATCCAGAAACCCGGGCCTCATGATTTTAAGAGACTTAGATGTCTAACAAATCATATCTGTGTTACTCTATCACAGGTATGGAATAAAAATCTCTGATTAGAGGTAAAGAAGTAG
>WEZZ01026857.1:6056-17800 GCA_013400585.1 Chloropsis cyanopogon | reverse complement strand
AGTTCTAGGTGGTGATGTCGTGAGAGAATCACACTTTTACAGTGGCAGTGTCATCAGGATGGTGTGACTGTGAGTCCCAGGGCACACAAACTATGGGGCAGCACGAAGACAATTCAGCCCCCTTGAGAGAATCTGGTGTGGCTATCTGCAGTAGGAGTTAGAAGTCTGTGCTGAGGTCTGGAATGCTACAGCTAGAAAAGTGTAACATTCCCACTCTTCTCTGTTTGTTTCCTGGTACTGGCTGGGAGAAAATGCCAAAATACTGAAAAGAGGCTATTTTTACATTTATGAGCCAAGTGTAAGGGAAGAAGCACCTGAACCCCCTCAAGAACTTACTCTTGTGAGCTTAGCAGTGCATGCTTGAGAGGTCCCAATAATTAAAGCAATGTATTCACAGTGATGGGAGTTACGAGACTTGCATCCCCTTAGGTGTAATAATTCTGGCTAATTAAATTTTGTTGCTGTCAGTATTTGAATTTTTGAAAGGGTTTCGTTTGTGTCCCCTCTAGAATTGAAAAGTCAATGCATGAGCAAATTTGTGTTTACAGACACAATACTATTAAAACTAGGTACAAAGCAAGGAGTGCTCTGAAGCAAAAATGGGGTTTAGGTTAGAGTTAAGGCTTCCTGTTAGTAAATACATCTCTGGGACCAGAGGATATCTCTGTGCAGTAGTGTTTATACTGTACCAGATGAAACATTTAAAAGTTGGAGGTTGAAAAAGCAGCCCCCAAAGTAGCTAATGGACATTCTGGCCCTGGCCACAAGAGCAGCTGCCATAGCTGCCACAGGAGCTGTACTGTTTCCTTGCCTGTTCTCGATCTCAGTTTGGCAGTTTAAAAAAGTGTTGTACAATAAATACTCCAGGGACTTCCACATGATTGCTAAAAAACTTAAACTGCATTTAGTTTGTTTATAAAAAGTCCTGGGGCCCTGCTCTGCAGAGCAAGGGTCATGGAAACACATGTTTATGGCTTCACAAATGCTCTATACTCCTTGAATGGAGAAGTTTATTTGATTTAATCAGCATCCACAGGGATCCTGTAATTGCATAATAGGTAATTTATTATGGAAGTAAAAGTATTTTTCTAACTGTAGCCTATGTAGCATGGGTTTGTAGCTTTAGACTAATCCACATAGTAAAAAAGAGCTTTGCAAAGCAGTCTGACTGAAGTAATGGTGTTCTGTGATGAGCGTGTACTTGTATGGCTTTTTAATCATCAGAAAGTGTTAAAACAACAAGCACATTATCACCATGCTGGATGTGAAAACTGTTCACTGTTTGCCTGCCTTCTGCAATTTGAAGTGCTCAATGTGAGAAAATGCAAAGGCAGCCCAGATGATCCAGTTAGAGGGCGGTGAATATCAGAGTAGGGAATCCAAAGTTTGTCTTTTCGACATACACTGGAACATGGCCTTCCATATACTTCAGCAAAGGAACACAGCCTTTCATCCTGGATACAGAATTAAAAACAGATACGTTGGTTTTAAAAAAAACAAAGAAAATAAAATCAAACCTAGAGCTGTTTAACTGTCATAGTTTTTGCTGACATAACCATCAACTGTGTCATGAAACCAGGCAATCATTGCACACCCATCTCATTGATAATTCTGGTTGTCCTGAAAAGCTGCAAACCAACATATATCTGTTCTGAAAAACCTTCTGGGGCCCCATATTATGGTTGTTGTTGATGATCCCATTTACCAGCTTGTCTTAAACTGAGGAGAGCGGTTGAAGAACTCCAACTCCCAGCAGACTTTTGCAGTTTTAGAGGGAAAACTTGGGAAATTAGTTTGGTATTTCCTGAGGTTCAGAATGCTGAAGTTTTCTTTCCAACATCTGATGACCTTAGTAACGCCAGAAGTACGTTGTTCTGCATTTGCTGTGGATGTTTGTGACGTCTTAATTTTCTTGCTGAACTTTGAATTCATATTTTCATATCTAAATAAAAGCTAGAAATCAAGGAACATTAACTTCTTTGGTAATTCACTGACATTGAAGCTTTTAGCTATGCTTAAAGTATATAAGCCTCAGTCCATGGAAACTTTGAACCATCATCTCCTTCTCAGCTTCAGTCATATCCTGGTCCATTGAAATAACCTTTTCCCTAGTACTTCTGCCTGGGTGTGCTGTGTCATACATGTCAGGACTAGTTTATTAATGCTTAACTCTCAAGGCAAAATGTAGCCTAAATGTTCCTTAGATCAATGAAGCAAGATTAAATAGCCTGGTAAAGTTAAAAAATGTTGGTCCTAGTTATGACATAAAATCCAAAGATCTATTTTGAGGAGATCACAGTGTGAATTTGGGCATTTGGCACCTGAGATTAGAAAAGCAGGTAGGGACAAGAGACAGAAAAGTATATCCAGTCCTATCTTTCACTGAGATGTTTTGTGTGGTTTCCTCACTTTTGTGTCCTCCTTTTTATTTTATTGTTTGAAGGTATTGTGTGTGTTCCTCCAATTTATACTTAAAAATATTTTCATTATTTCCATTTTCCCCACAAAAACATTTTCTGCTTGTTTGGAAAATATTTTATTATTTTCTTTTGAGACTCTTAAGGCTTTTATATCCTGTTCCTGCCTATGTGTAATTCATAGCAATCAGCAATTTTAAACTGTAATAAATATATTAATCCTGTCTTCATGTTTAACATAGTGTTCAAAGACAGATGAATACTGATGGCCTTCCATGAAATAATTTAGTTATTTTGAAGTGATTCCTATATACTTTTTAAGTGAGTCTATGTTTTAATGTGTATTGTCTTCAGTAAGCTGAAGGCACAAGCTGAAGAAACAAGGCTCTCCTTCACACAGATCTGTGTTTAGATCTATGTTTATTCCATTTCGAAACCTTTAAATGCCCATCAGTCTCACTCATTCTCTTTCTTTGGGATATGGATGCTATTGAAGGTTTCACTGTTCACTGGTTATGTTGAGCTCAAGGCACAGAGCACTAGAACCAGACCAGGAGAAGCAGGATTGGACCCAAGAGGACTAGATGAAGAACATGTTAATCTAGTAATTGTGACACAAGCAAAAAGGATCGTAAGGTTTGCCATTTGTTTTACTTTCCCACTGAAACAGCTCTGGTGGAAGTTAGGGCAGAAAGTATTGTTGTGCCGACTGTCAGCATTCTTTCATGTCAACATGTTTAATGTTTCCTATCCTTGGGATAAGAGCTCAGATATGAGCAGCAGTGATGAACAGACAGAATGCCTCTTTGTGCTGCATGGCTGGAAATGTGATTACTGCATGTTTGGGCTGCCATCTCCCTATTATTTTGCACAAGGAGCGAATAATTTATTTTTTGAGAGCTGTATAGGTTAATGGTGATAATAAGAAAGCAATTAAAATTCTACTATACCACATGTAAAATATATATTGAAATAGCTGGATAAATCCAAAATAAATGTTGAGTTCCCAGATCAGCCCTCTGTATTTATTACATATTTCATTGTCTGTGAAATAGAGACTCTTTAGAGCAAGCAAGTTTGTTTGGGGGTTTGTTTGCTTGTTTGTTTTCCTGGGCATTCACAACAATGTTAATGCTCTGAAGTAAGAGGAGAAAGCTGGCAACAAACTTAAAGGTGAAATAAAGGAGTGAAGGCATCTACAGGGAATCTTGTTCTTTTGGGAACCCACTTAATGTTATAGTACAGAAGAATTTGGTTAAGTAGGCTGAGAGTTCATCTGTTCCTACTGCAGTCTTATCTGTCAGTGTGGAATTTTGTCTGCCAAAGGTCACCAATAAATATAAAAATGCTATTCTAATGAAAAATACTAATAATCTCTCTTTTTTACTTTCACACACAGAGATATGGTTTGGCCAGAACTAGTGTTAGCTAATACAAGTCTAAATTACTGCCAAAAAAGCTATTCTATATTACACCAAATGAGAACCTGGCTCAAAACTATTACTTTTTTTTTTTTTAATATGCCCCTACATTTCCATGAATGACTAATTTTTCCATAAATTGTATCTTTGTGTGGGTCTCTTGCTAATCCTGCAGATTCTCATCGTGGGTTGATGATTTAGTCTGCATCACTCAATAGTTGTGTACGTCTTCTGGTCTCCAAGATACGGTGGAGACTTGATGGTGAAGACCACTGCCAAATCCTAACAAACTACTCAAGTATAATGGGCCTTTCCATGTTTCCTTCTTTTCTTTTTTCCATAGTGTAGTTTTAAGTCACTGGTCTCATTATCCCTGCTAAATTGTTGTAGATCACTCAAGATTTCACTACGTCTCTCTCGCTCACATTTTCACCTTTTCTTTCACCATCAGTCGATGTCCGCATTTCTCATTCTCTCCCCAAACCTCTGCTTAGTCTATTTTTTCTTTCCCAGACTGCCTGCCTTAGTCACCAATCAGTTATTTGTCCATTCATTTCAGCCCTTGTTGCCCTCTTCCAGATCTCTCCTGCTTGCTTCATTCTAGGCTTTGCATTTAGAGAAAGGGTTGATGAAAAACGGGTTTGGAAAGTGAGATCCATTGAGAAATATCAACCAGGGATTACACTTGTTGGAGCTTATAATTGAAGCCTTTGAGGCAAAGAGGAGTTTAAAAGATATTAGATAGCAAGATACTTATCTTTCTAAGAATGCTGAGCTATTCAAACCAAATTTCATATGTAAATGAGCAAGCAGCCTGGTGTGCAGCCTTTCCCAGAAACCACCTTTAACAACCTTTTATTTTGAGACAATTCTGAAGTGGGAGACATCAATGTAAGTCTCTAGCTTCAGTATGTCTTTCTCAGGTCTCACTACTTGGCATAGCGAAAGATTGTAAAAGGACTTCATTGTTAAATAATATATGCGTGGGTTTTAATTTCAAATTCCTTTGTGTGTGTGTGTCTCTCTCTGTGTTTTTGCATTCTATTTTTCTTTCCTTCCTTCTCCTTTAGGCTGTAAGAGAAAAATTAGAGCCAGATGATGCTTTGATGTATGAAGAAGATCTGGATGATGACGACTGTGGAGAAGCAGAATTTGAGGAGACTATGAAATTAAAACTGCTGCGTAGAATTGCCTTCCTAGCATCCAAACTGAGGGAGTTTATTGGCAATATGATAATCACCACTGGAAAAGTTGTTGTTACAATTTTACTTGGTTCAGCAGGTTGGTGTATTTGAAAAATTTCCTCAGGAGCTCATTAGATTCTGCGTTTAACAAATGAGTTTTCAGCACTTTGGCACCTGCGGGAGTAACAATGGAAATTTTTTAGGGAAAAGAAATTGCTGCTGATTTTATTAAATTAACTGTTTGGCAAGTATTGGAATATGCTGAGTTGCTTAGTTTTTTTGTGCTGATACTGTGTAGCCCTGTCATTCCATTTATGATTTTAACAGTAGCTCTTGTAACCAAATGGTGAATGGGGGTCATATTATAAATGACTATTTATATATTGTGTGTGTATATATATATGTACATTTATGTATTTATATTGAAGTGAATTCATAGATTTGATTTCATCACTTCTAAGTGTAAAAAGGAACTGTATTAAAACTGTAGCCTTTAAAAAAAGTTATTTGTTTCACCATGTAGTATGTAAAAAGAGTGATAAGCAGACTTCCTGTTGTTTTTTTATTTAGTTGGTAAGAGTAGTTGTTTTGATGCTTACATTTTTATAAGACGTTTGATTTAATACCACATAATCAGCTACAGCCAGAACAGAAGTGTACAAAATTACTATAGGTTGTAACTACTGAATTCAAAGTCAGATCATGGAATTGTAGATTAGCATTTATCTGCCAACTGACATGTTTGAATGGAGTGATACATATAAACATTACAATTTAACATATATATATGAAGTATAAAACAAAAAGTTTGATACTGAATGATGAGAATTAGAGATGTGGCCATTATAGTAAGGCAGGTTTTTTCTTTAAGGCAAGATTGCTAAACAGCCTTACATATAGCCAGATGGAAAGTAATAAGCCTAAAAAGAGAAAAAATATGTGGGCCACCATAGGGCCTGACACCAGGGAAGAGAGATGTCATTAAAAAAAACCCAAATAAACAAAACCAAAAAGCCTGATGTGACTCTACATAGGTGAATTTCATCCATGTCCAAGGGGAAGCAGAAGGATTGTGCAGCAGTGGCAGGGGGCAGTTTCTTCTGAATGTTGATGGGCATCTTGCCTGTGGAGCTCCAACAGAAGCCAAGAAGTGGGAGGTGTTCAGAGTAGAGTTACAAAAAGTACTTGAGGTCTGAGAAGCCTATACTCCAGAGAGAGACCTTGAGCTTTATAAGTTAAATACTTCCTTACTTACCATGCCAAAAAGATGAAGGGTGACTTGACTGCAGCCCAAAAGAACTGACAAAGATACAAAGTGCTTCAATTTTTTAAGGTATCTCATCCAGTAGAGTTGATAATAGGAGCCAACAGTTGAATGGTAAACCTAGGCAACTTCAGACCAGAAATAAATTTTGTATTTTTCACAGCCAGAGTAACTGGCCATAATAAATAACTTATTTTAGGATATCATGAATTCTCATTCTCCAAAAGTGTTGGAAATAAAGACAAAGTGTTTCTTTGTAAGAAGAAAGGAAATAGTTAGTCTTGAGATAGAAATTGCTGGGTGAAGTTTTACAGCACCATAAGTGAAAACTTAAAATATGATGAGAAAATGTGATGGTGAAGCTCAGGCAAATGACTGTGGATACAAGTCCTTACAGTGCCTGGACTCAGCTCAGCTCAGGAACAGCCCTTGGAGCGCTGCTCCCAAAAGACACATCAAACGAGCACCTGGTGAGGGGCAGGGCCAGCAGGCACACTGGAGCTATGGGCCACCAGGAGCCTGCAGGTCTGTCCTGAGGAAGGTGGCACCTCGACATGTACTAGTTAAAAAGCTCAAAAATAAATTTAGGCAGGGACCCCTGCTAGCTCTGGCACTGTCACTTCAGAGAATCCACTGGGCTGCAAGCTCTAACGTCATCTCATGGTTGCCACTCTTAGACATGAATGTCTTTCCTGCTTCCTAACTTATTTTTGCAGGCTCCCAGCAGAGCTCTGAGTCCCCTTCGCCAGCTGGACATTTTCTCAAGTGGCATATTCAGCTACGTGTGCAAAAGCAAAAACAATATACATGTGTATGACAGCAGAGTCTTTGTCATATGTAAATTACACATTTCTAGGAGTTAACAATTTTTAAAAAATCAAACATTTACTGATTATTCTGTAGGTTTTATGTAAATATCTTTATTTCCATATATGAATCAGGGTCTGTTTTGTTTTAATATGTGAAGCTATTTCAATATCTGTATGAGAAGGCTTTTCACTATTCATCCATCATGCCACTTTAGCACCTTATACTCAAAAGTCGTACACTGGTGGTCTCAGGCAGTATTAACTGTCCTTGCAGCCACTTTCTGTTTTTCTCCATGCTTTATGAAGCATCTTTACATAGAGAAAAATTCCATCTCAGAGGAAAGTCTGCAGAGTGAAGGTGTTCTAAGTGCTGAGATATGGCATAAGTGAATTGAGCAAATAAAAAAAAAATAAAAGAAGATTCTTCTCTTCTACTCTCAATAGCAGTCGTTAGAGCTAATTGTAATAATTAGCAGAAAACTATTGGATCAAATTTTTTAATACACATATTGTCACATTTAAGGTTTCACAAATGCTGATATTTCCCATACTTCTCCAACACTCTATGTTTTTATTTTTACAGGTATGATGGTGCCATCTTTGACCTCAGCTGTGTATTTCTTTGTGTTTTTGGGCCTGTGCACATGGTGGTCCTGTTGCCAAGCATTTGATCCGCTGATATTCAGCTGTCTGTGTGTATTAATGGCTATATTCAGTGCGGGACACTTGATTGGACTTTATCTGTACCAGCTACAGTTCTTTCAGGAGGTTGTTCCACCAAAAGATTTCTATGCCAGGTGAGAGAAATTCCTTTCCTGTTTAATTGTGGGCACACGATGCAATGCTCTGTTACCACATGTTGATGCAAATGATCTTCTACATGATGCTTTAACAAATTTTACACATAACTTCTTGTTCACTCATGGAAGAGTCAAATCTTTTCAGATGGAATGGTTTTGAATGATAGAGTGTTGAAAGTCCAGACTGGGTAATTGCAGACAAAGAACTGGAGGAGGTTAGGAGGGGAAGGCTGCTTTTGGTTGTTTTGCGCAGAGTGTTCCTCAGATGTGAGTGTGAATGATTGGGCTAATGCAGGAAATAAAGGAAATAGATGGCAACATTGTTACAAGGGCAAGCATACAAATGCACATTTGTTTTTTTGAAGAAGAAAATAAATTCTCTGGTGTCTAATGTCATAGTGTCTTAACTGGAGCAAAATGCTTTTGTGGTGCCATTCTTGTGTGCAGAGGCTGAGGGCTGCTGGGGTTCTTCGTGTACTGTACATATTAGGCTAATAATATAAAAATTCTCTCTGGTCACAGAGAATCACATAGAACATGCTGATCTTCTTACCAACAGCTACTTACCTTAAGTAAAAAAGCAGCATTCCTAGTTCTGCAATAAATATTGACTGGCTGTGATTTCACTGACTTTCACTTTAATTTTCTACACACTGTAATCTAAAATAAGATGAAGTAATGGATGTATTTTGCTCATTACTATTTTTTTTCTGCTGGAGTAGGATGGCAAATTTCTTTTTTATGGTATGTATTTTGAATGCTGTAGTAATCCTTACATTAAACTAAATATGAACATTAACTTTATTGATAGTAAACTTATTGTTTCTTTTAACTATTATAAGCTGAAGGTGAAAGGAAATTAGAGGTACTGTGGAGAATCAATTAATTATTTATCTCTCAATACACTATTAAAAGCAGCAAAATTGAGCTGTCTAGCTACAGTAGCTGTTACTTTAGTACTTATTTTGACATTTTATTTAATACAGGTTAATAGCTGTGTGTTTTGTGATGTTGTAATTGGTGACTTGTGGAGTCTGATTGGGAGGGCATAACATTACCTGAAAAATCAGAAAAACCTGCTTAGTTTAGGTTCTTTTGTGCCACCTAGAGGTCGATGTAGGAGAATGGATGATTTCTAATGCCGAGAAGCTGAAATGCTCTCGACTTCCCTAAACCTTTTATATTACTTCCTCCGTGTATTAAAAAAATAAAAAGAAAATGGCCTCAAAATTCTCAACCAGTTTTCTTTGAGGCTATCTACTCACAGTTTTTAGCGACAGACAGCAATAACATTTTTCAAGGAGAAGAAATATGTGCTTCATACAATTTAGCTAAAATATGTGAAACTTTCTTCATATGCATAATTTGTGAAGTCCCTTATTTATTTTAGTATTTTTTCTATTAATTTGAAATTTATTTTTTATTTGGTCTCAAGATAATTGTCTGCATTTAGTAATTTCTTTTATTGTAAATAACGTGATACTTTGTTTTATGACAAAATTTGGTTCAGTACGAATATGAGACTTTAACTTAGTCATTAATTTTTGAAATGAAAAAATCAAGCTACAAGAAAGTTGCCTCTGCCTTGGTGTAGAAATGAAAAGCACCTTCAGAGTTTGGGTTAAAAAAATTCCCAGCGTTGGACTTCAGAGTATGTACTAACATTTCTGTAAAGAAAAAAATGGTGTTATCTTCCTGCAGACTTTCTCTTGAACTGGTACTGTTGAGTACTCTGCCTTTTACACATGAAATCATGTGAGGGACTGATGTTTCGAATTATGTGGTAAATTATATTTGAATATACACAACAACCTGTACACAAAGTACACACAATGGCAGCAGAAGGAGCAGTATTCCTTGTTTCTTTATTTGCAGCTCTTTCTATTGTGGATCTACTTTGATCTGCTTTCGGGGAGATGACTTTGAAGAGCATCAAGACAGGTGTTATCAGAGCTTGGAAGTGAAAATCTTAGTGTGAGAAAAGGCCACTGATGATTTTTAATGATCAAGTCAGGCTGATATAAAAGCAGTAGCTAGAGGAGGAAAAATGAGAGACATGTATTGGAATGCCACAGAAAAAATATTTTTGCTTTTTGCATCCTAGAAGAAAATCAATACCTTGCTATTTTATGTACAATCTTGGTTTGAAGATGTGCTAAATATGCAGAGTTTCCATTAATAGTAGTACATGGCTTTCATAGGCAAATTATATGCCAAGCAAAGAATTTGATTCCCCAAATTCTTGCTACAAGAAGGACATTGAGGTGCTGGAGCATGCCCAGAGAAGGGCAACAAAACTGGTGAAAGGTCTGAAGTCTTATGAGAAATATCTGGGGGAACTAGAATTGTTCTGGAGAAGACACAGGGATAAGCCTGGGGAAGAGAAGGCTCAGAGGTGACCTTGTTGCTCTCTAAAAGCAAGGCAGGAGTTGGTCTCTTCTCCTAAGTAAAAAGCATCAGGACAAGAGGAAATGGCCTCAAGTGGAACCAGGGGAGGTTTAGATTGGACATTAGGAAAACTTCCTGCACCAGAAGAATTGTCCACCATTGGAAGAGTCTGCTCAGGAAAGGGGTTGAGTCACCATCCCTGGAGATACTTAGAAGATCTCTAAACATGGCACTTAGGGACGTGGTTTAGTGATGGATTTGACAGTGTTTGTTTAATGGTTGGACTCGATGATCTTAGAGGTCCTTTCCAACCTAAATTATTCTGTGATTTCATGTGAAAGAAGGACTTTTATTTTTCTGTAAAGTTTTGAGGGCCCAGTCCCCAGAATCAGCTCTCTGTAATTTCAAGGGCAGATATGAAAACTGCTCCTGGGCTGCTGGTGGATATTTTTTTTCTCAGCAGAATGTAAGTCTGGTTTTTTAAAAAGCTCCTTTCTCGATTTGAGTTCTCAGGTTTACAAGAAATGTACAAGTGGTTTCTCTGATCAATAAAAAATGTGTTTTTTTCTGAATAGTAATGCATTCAGCTTGACAGACTATCGATTGATTTCAGACTAAATAAAGTTAAACTACACCCAAACAAACCAGAAAATTCTCAAGTTAACAGTATTATTCAGCTAAGATTTGCATCATCCTTGAGCTGTTCTTTCCTTTCAAGAGTTCTTCAACTCAAAATTCACCATTTGTGATTGTAAGAAGTGACTGAATAATGTCACCAGAGGAAAGCAGTTTTCTTGGGAGGGATAACCTGACATCTGGTGAGTTTACATGTTTTGCCCTGAAACCTCATGGGACTGTGCAAACAAAGCACTTCCCCCCCACAAATAGGATATTGTGACAACACAGCCCTAAGTACTTGGCAGAGTGATACATGGAGGTATTGATGTCCTAGGAAGTTTCACATTTGCTGCTGTGGCTGTCTTGGATCAGTGATGTGCAGGTAGAAGCAGCCTAAACACAAACATGCTGAAATGCCGTGGAGTGAGCACTGGGATCTGCAGATTGAAAAATGTACAGTGTACTGAAGAGTCTGAATATAGCTGGTATAGCAGGAGTAGGCATGTTGCCAGCAAATCAGTATTGCAAATTGATGCAATTTCTCAAATATTGCAATATGCAAATATTGCAAAGATGGGAAAAAAATAGCAAGAAATATCAATTTAAAGCAAAATTCAGAAAGTATCATGTTTCTATCATAAAATTCTTTTCACCCAAGTTAGTGAAAACAAGTCAATGAGCTAAAATAACTAGAAATTAGGTACACAGTGTCACAGCTTGAAAAAATATACAGTAATATGTTCACCATTTTTCAGATTGCTACCTCCTTTCTTCCTGATATTGTTTATTTTGGCAAAAGAATGTAATTGGGGAAATGATAAGGCCTTGCCAACATGAAGAAAT
>WEZZ01026856.1:11094-25809 GCA_013400585.1 Chloropsis cyanopogon | reverse complement strand
GCTTGTGTTTAGTGACATTTTTTGTCTTTCTCATTTGTAAAATCTGCCAAGTAAAACTGTGGCAGGGGGGAAAGCCATCACAAATCTTATTCAAGCTATTCCACTCAAGACTATCTGCATCTGTGTTCCCTGTGCTTTTTCTTATTGAGGCTGGTATATGAATGTGTTAGGTGCAGGTGCCAGAATTATATAAAAATAAGCAAAATTTAAAAAAAAAAAAAGTTCCAAATCAGTAATGGCTTCTGTAAATAAGAAAATCTAATATGCCAAATTAAGGAATAAAAATACTTAAATATATAAACACCCTTCAGTTTGCCTATAAAATTTGATTTCACATTTCAACCTGTCACCTCTAACCTTTTTTTGTAACTCATGTCTACAGCATTTATTTCCTTTATCAGTTGATGATGCTATTAACAATACAGAGGATTCATCTGGAGTCAGAATATCAGCATTTTCCTTAGCTGATGTCATATCCAGAACTTGTACAATGTACAAGGAAAATAAAATCTGGCCCATTCTGTTGAAGTCATGCTGTTTCTGAATTCATGACTTCAACACCAGTTTTGTCAGTAAGTTCAGTAGAGACACCATAAAAAAACCCCGCACTGTAATGTTTAGCAGACATCTTTTTGTTATCAACTCTGGGAGTTGCTTCCCACAAATGTGTAGCACACCAACTGTACTCTGTCAAGCATCGATAGTTCTAGCGCATAAAATAAAAAAAACTTATGTTATTTAGTGATAATTCCTGAGAGAAGAGCAGCATAACTCAGGAGAACAGTGCAGTGCTGAGCAAGATGGTCATTAGAATAATATAATTTGGAGGTCTGCTTTCTTTCATTTCTGTGCCTGTAGACAGTGCCTGAAAACTGATGGTGTAGAACAGCATCACCTCATTTCTGATTGTTTATAGGTAGTTTTGAGTTGGCCATAAGAGCTTTGTAGTAGGCTAAAATACAACATCAAACAGCTCCTTTTAAAGCTTCAGACACTTGATTCACCCAGTGGAGAAAGAATAAGACTTGCAGATGTCCAGCAAATGTTAATTTTTGTTTTTCTGTTGTCCTGTTGATGTGAACCGGCTAGAGCTCAATAACTTCCTCTTGTTAGGACATAAATAACAAGAGAGTGGTATAAGAACACTTGAGATTCAGCAGTTCTTAGGCATAGAAAAATATGAGTAGAACAGTCTGGGTGTGTTGATGTTTTTATCCCACATGCCTTGTTTATGAAACAAAACCCTGAAAAAGACCAAGATTTTTCTAAACTTGTATTTGTAATGGGGTGAAAATGGAAGAAAGGGGAGGGTACTACTCAAGTATTTAAAAGACATTTTTGAGAATAGACCAAATGCCTTCCATATCAAATCTAACACCATAGTTGAAGAAACTATATAAACTGAAAGGAAATAACACAAAATGTAGGAGTGCGAACCATAGAAAGGTGGATTGTGTGTTGAAAATAAGTGTGAACAATCTGGAACATATTTTAGCAAAAATTCCTTCTTAAATGGTACTTTCTCTTGCTACAGAAGATGTTATTGAACAGCAAAAAAAACAAACAAAAAAACAACAGCAGCAAAAAAACCAACAAAAAAAAAAAAAAAAAAAAAGAAAGAGAAAAAACAAGCCAAATGCAATTCAATTTGAATTTATTTGAATATATTTACTTAGGGTTAACAAGTCATTAAGCATCAAATTGCTGACACTTAATGAGTCCCTGATGGTGAAAATGAGCTGCCTACAACTGTACAGTAAAATAACAATGGCATGGCAGAAGGCTATAATAAAAATCAAGTAAATGCTATTGAATATTTGATGTGTGGATGCCAAACTGGTTTTGAGAAGTTCTTCTGTTTATTTAGTTCAGTAGGTTCATTTACTGTATGGTTCTCTATAACTGGTTTTACTTTCAGGAAAAGTATTTTATCTGATTTTGGCTTTTAGAAGAGGTTGAGGCGAGAGATCCTGTATATATATTAATTGTTGGGCTAATTGCCTTGTTAAGTAAGACTTACTCCTGACAGTTTACCAGTGCCCAACCTGATAAATTTAACAAGTAGGAGGAAGGAGTAGCTAAAAGAATTGTGTGGTTAAGTACACAAAGAGGTGTATAGCTTGTAAGTTCTAAATGGTTAAATAATGAATTAATAAAGGACTATTGTGACAAAAACACACCTACCAAAATGGAATTTAATGGCTTGCACTGGTGCTTGCTTCCCTATCAACTTGCTCCTATATGTGTATTCTACAAGTATTTTTACCTTTTTAATTATTCTTTTGTAGACCAACAGTATCTATAAATTCCAGGAAGGCTAATGGACCTTTATAAGATGTCCATTTCCCTCATGACAGCAATTCCGTGTTGCAGATAGGTTGGATGTGCTTACCTTCCTGGTTCTTGTTGGCAGAAGGACAAGGCTGTCTCTCAGCAGGTGACACTCATCCAGGGGTCAGACATCCGGGCAGGCTGTTCTCATACCCGCACAGGCTGCTGCTGCCAAGGTGCACGCCAGTGACATGACCCCTTCCTCAGCTCTCGCTTGCTCACACCTCTGCCAATTCTGTCTTTCAACCTATTTTGTACTCTGTAGGCAGAGGGATAAAACACAAGTGGCCTGAGGTTAGGCATTACAAGAGAGCTGTGCCCAGCACTGAAGCATTAACAAAAGTCCAGCTTCTTTAGTATTTTCCTTAGAAGAACAGTCTGTGTGATAATTGTCATCTCCTGTTCTTGTGCAAAAGCTGATTTTCTAAATCCTGACTATGAATACTTTGGCTCTTACTGTATGTCCAGCAGAGACCTTGTTGCCTAATGAACAAAAGGATAAACCTTGTACTCTGCCCAGAAAACACTGGCAACAGCAGAAAAAAGGATGCTCAGCTGGCAAGCTGGTGGATTTTTTTTTCTTCCCTTAGAAGCAGCCTATAGGTTTCTTACTGTGGTTTCAATGGAAGATGGAGAGAATTGCTGTTTGATCTAGTTATTTTTTGTGACAAGGAACAATTGTTTTGGGAATTTTATTGGATGCATGAAAAAAGTAAAATTTTCCATTCTGCAACCACTTTCATTTCACTGCCTCCTTAAGAAGGCTCTCTTGGCTCCGATGGATTGTCAGCTGCTAATATAACACTTCTTTGTATAGAAAGAATTACTGGTCTAATGTAAAATGAGTTTCCTGGCACATCATCAGTATAAAAATCTTAAAGGAGGAAAAGCAAAAATGTGGCCTCATTTTTTGGTTGTCTTCTTAGTATATTGATTGTTTTGCAGCATTAGCATCCTCCACAGAGGGGAAGGTCAATACCATTATAACTCCCACTGCTCTCACCCACTCTTTGAAATTGAATTCAGTGTATTATTGAAATAAGAAGAGCATGTGCAGGCAATTATTTTTTTTCACTTTTCAAGTTACATTGAACAATGGACACCTGGCATATCAGCCATCAAACAGAAAATTAACTGTACTAATAGCAGTGCAGTTTCAATGCTGATTTAATTCTGACTTCAGAAGTTAATCATCTCCAACACGATGGATGGTTATTTAATGAGAAGGATTCATGGGTTCTAGAAACCACAATACAAACTAACAAATCAAATCTGATGCCATCACCTCCTTACTGAATCACTATTTCGGCACCGCAGAACAGCTGGACAGCTTCATTGCTCAATACAGCCAGGAAGTGGGGGATTGCAGCAGCAATCAAAGTCTTCAAGCTGCAAGGCATATGAATATGCAGTTCTGAACTAAACTTGCACACAAATAATTAATGAAGTAATAGTCAAAGTAATAGCAGAAACCAAACCATATCAACCTTTCTCAGAAATAATTACTAACTGGTATTTTTTCCATGTTCATAGATCATTATCAAATGCCAGTGGGTTTTTTAGAGATTATATTAATGGAAAAGTTTGAAGAGATGTTGGTATTTTGGTTTGAGTTGGTTTTTTTTTTTTCATTTGTGGGTTTGCTTGGTTAGTTTTTTCCTGTGGATTTGTTCTTTTGTTTTGATGTTATACTCTTAGTATTTTAACTGAATTTAGTGCTAATGACAACTGTGAAAAGGATAATAATGATTTCTGTTAACTTGATTAGCAATTATGTCATAAGTATGATCTATGGAAAAGTCCCTGTATCTCTGCACTCGCTGTACATGATTGAGTGGCTTCTTGGGCGTCTGTGAGGTACTCAGTATCAGTGGGTTGGGCTTTTTTGTGGTGAAATTGTCAAAAGCAAGGGAAAGCAATTACTGTTTCCTTCACTGCTTTTGTAAGATGGACCTGTCTGTCACCTGAACTAAATTCCATGTGCTGATTTCATCCAGTCCCCTTAACATCTGATGATCATGGCTTTTGGCCTCTTTTTACATAGATGAGATTGGAACGGTCAAGCCAGAGACTAGAAGTTTCAATACTTCAGAAATTTAGCTCCAGTGGGGGTTTTTTGTTGTTTTTTTGCGGTTTCATTTTTGTGTTTGTTTGTTTGGGGTTTCGTTTGTTTGGGGTTTTTGTCTTTGGTTTTTATTTTTTTGGGGGGAGACTTGTATGAATAAATCTGCTTCACTCCAGAGAAGGTACTACGTGGTTTAACCTTCATTGTTCTGTATTCTCAGTTAACTAAAGAGAAGATGTCAGTGGCATTTTCACTCAGGTAGCAAAATGTGTGTTACATTATTATGTTATTTTTCAGTAGCTGGAGAACATTAATTAGAAAAGACCATCAGAGTAGTGATAAATGAGTTACATTACTTTTTTGCGCATACAAGCTATTCCTGTGGGAGATTCAGTCTTCATTCCTTCCTATTCAGAGGAACAAAGAAAGTGGTCAATTTTTTTTGTGGTTAAAAATTCCACTGAAGTGTAAGTTGTTTTGCTGCTACTGCAGAATGCTGAGCCATAGTTGTGTATCCATTGTCTCATGTACCAGTAAGTGCTGCTTGATCTTGTCCTGGTTCTGTTCTTTTTTGAAAACTTTGCTCATCCTCACAAAGATAACTTGAATTTATTTGTACATTCTTTCACTTCTAGTATAGTCAGTGTTCCCTCAATATGTTAGTTACCTGCAACCTTTTGTACTACTTAATCGTGACAGAGTTGCGGTGAAATCTTGGAAACAGCAAGTAACTGCACTCAAGTAACAATGTGGTAATCTTAAAGACAACCTCATTGAAAAAAAATATATATTTGCAGCTAATCTTGAGAGATGCAGATTTGGTCTGAGGAAAGAAGATACTTGAGGAATTGACCAGCAAGGTTAAAAACTCAATTTTCATGTTTTGCCAAAGCTGATAGAGATAAAAGGATAACAACTTTGTAAATAAATAAATACTCTTGGGTTTTTCAGGCTCTGAGGCATATCAAGAGGAGGGGAGGAGTAGTTCTAGGTGAAATGACACCACCACTTTAAAGGCTTGTTTTCAGTCATCAATAATTTCAGCAATATATTTTTTTTGTAAAGTATACAGGAGAACTGGTAGGAGGATTTAATATTTCTGACGCACAGTAAGAAATAGACAGGAAGGAAGAGAAGAGAGGAAGGTGTCTGTTGCGTCACGAGCACCTCCCGCCACCGGTGAGCTCTGACCCCGGAAGCAGCAGAGCAGCTGGAAACGGGTCAGCAACACAACCCCGGGGGATCTTCGGGGCACGCAGGGAAACTCTCTGGTCTCGGGAGCACGATGGTGGTGTGGTCGTTTGGTGCAGAAACAAAGAGATGGGTGGAACTGAAGTGCCAAAACTGAAGATATTTATTAAATAAATAAAAGGGGCACAAACAAGGGTGCAAAACAAAATATAAAGAGGCTGCTTCAGAAGAGCCCGAAGTGCAGTCGGCACAGATATAGTCTCTCGCAGAAGGTTCTGGAAGCCTTCTGGCCAATCATGCGCTGTTGATCTGCATGGCCACTCCCAATCAGGCCCAGAATCCTTTGCTCTTCATGATGTCATCTGTTGTGACTTCTCCTGAGACTTGGTGTTGGTGTTGGGGCACTGAAGCACTGTCTGCTGTGTGGCTGTGTGGTCAGTTCTCAGCCCATCCCCTCCAGGACAAGCTCTCATGGATCTCTAGTTCTAAGGGAGTAGTAACAGCTCAAGTAAAAGTTCTCATACACCAGTGCCCTGTGAAGGCCTAGAGAGGGGTTAGAGGGTTGGAAAAAAACAAAAGCCAAATCGCTCAGTAAAGACAGATGCACCTAATCTTTCTATGTACAAGGATTATATATGCAGGTAAAATAATTTCCTTTGCAAGTAGAAAGAAGCTCTTCTGACTACTGTATTATCCCTTACAAGAACTGAATTAGATCACTCTCTTCCAAGTTGGTCTTTATTGCATTAGTTAAGACTACAAAAGTTGTATCTGTCTGGGCTAACAACACAATAACCTTGCCTTGTGCAAGCATTTCCTGTTTTCATGGTGCATCACTTAGTCTGTCTAGAACCTGCCAGTAAGGATCTATCTACCCTCGCTAAGAGATATCCTTGGGTGGCAGTGATTATTTAATAGATAAATCTTTCTTGATTGCTTAAATATGTGAGGTGCTTTGCAGCCTGGCTGCTGTAGCACATCACTCAGACTGTGTGTCAGTCCTCACAGACAGACACAGAGCTTAAGCTCCCAACACACTCCCAGCTTGTTCTTCCATGTCATACATGATGTTTCAGCATCTCAGTTAAAAGCTGTTCTGTCATTGCTCTTCCAAAGGCTGTCACCACAATACCACTCAGCAGGGGCACAATTCAGATCCAACTGAAGTCAGTAGGAAATATCCAGCCAGCTTCCTGAATGCCATGCGTTACTTCAGCAAGCTGAGGACGGGAAAATGTAGAACAGACATCAGTGATGTGTCTGTGCTCAAGCAGCATTTGAAATTCAGCATCCTGGGTACGTGCATGGAAGCAGCTGTGGCCTGAAGGATGCTTCAGGGAGCAGCTGGCTTGACTGCTTGCTTTCACATGGCTCCTGGAACAGTCCCCTTCTGAACAGCAGTGCCCACCCTGGCCCTGTTGTGTTAGGGTTGGTCTCAGTGTGTTTGTGTCCTCAGCCGTGCACGGCAGTAGCCTTGTTCTGTGCAGGTGGACTGTGATGGTGGGGGAAGGGTACCATGTGTGCACCGTTTCCATTGCTGCCAGGCATGAAAGAGAAGGAAAGGATGCCAGCTATTACATCAAACCTTGGAACAAGAGGTATGCAGGAGAAACATGCTCTGGAACTCTTGCTGGCAGATCATGCCAACTGATGGAAGAATTGCCTAATTTGGGCAATAAATTGTTCTGAACTATAAGCTGAAACTTTTTAACAGTTGGATGCTCTAGAAGTAGTTAAGAAATATTTGTTTGAGCCTTAGAAAATCTTCAAGACCCACTCAAGAGAGAAATTAGCAAATATCTTTTTGTTACCTGAAGAGAAATAGTCTTGCTGAAATGCAAAGACATATTCTCTCCCTCATCACCACTGAGTCAAAACCAAGCTGGTTGTGGTGAGGGACTGAAAACAGAAGGAGTATAGGGGCAAAAGAGAGTAATGAATGAAGACTAAATGAAGGGGGAATAGGAGAAGTGGTTTGAAAATTATCCAAGGTGTTTCCAAGCAGTGAATCCTATATCTGCAAATGTTCGGCAAATCTCTGTCCTAGTAATTCTGCTAATTTACTTCTAAGGCAAAAAGTGATTATTGGTAGGTTTATATGCTACCAGAATGCAATAGGGACTAAACAGGGGCCTTAAAACAGAAAAGTTTGTGGCGTTGATCTGTCCTCTACATCTGCTTAAAAATAAGACATGTATTCATCATCAGCTGGAGTTTTCACTTAAAAGTCTCATTTTTAATTTTTTTTCAGCAACCTAGTGTAGTACATTAGTTCTGCTCCTTTTTATCTTGACGAATCCACTGAGAATAAATGGGCTGAGGTCCAAGGAGTGTGGACAAGCATTCCTGAACTGACGTGTCTTTGCCACTGTTTTGCAGCATGTTCTTCTGGGTATCTGTTGCAGCTATCTGCTCTCTGACTTTACGTTCCCATTTGTAAATGAGAAATAGCTTTTGAGAGATGTGATAGGAGATGTAAAGTTATTGGAAGCTTTAAGATGTAAAGCTGTGAAAAAGCAATGAGCTGGGGAAATTACACGACTTATTTTTTTAGAATAATGGACTGCCTATATCTGCTCATTTCCAACTTCTAACATTCTGTTCTGACCCATAAGTGCAGGGCTAGTCCCTCACTACAGCAGCCTCCCTGTCAATGGCAGCAGTAAATTAAGAATATGAATCTATACTGAGGCTTTAGTTCTTTTTGATGTTTATGAACTTCCTTGCTCTCCATGAAGCAGTCATGTTGAAGGCTAATTAAATGTGGGTGTGTATATTTGATCCCTCCCATTTTTTCTTGTCAGACTATCTACTAAAGATCACAGGTTATACCAGCTTGTCAAGTAGGAGACCAAAAGGCAGAAAGAGAAGTCAGCAGATTATGTATGAGTCTGTGGCAGTCAGGGAGAAGAGAAAGGTTATGTAGGAGGTGTTATAATGCTTCAGTGCTACTTGGTTGAATAACTGCAATGCAACCTTTCTTAGAAGAGGTGACACAGAATTTTAACTATTTGATGTAAAAGTGAAAAGTGGGCTGGTAATTAAACACAAGATTTATTATTATAAGATCTGTTTATAGTTTTGAACGTGTTACCTGGAAAGGTCTTTTTTTCTTCTTTTGCTGTGCTGAAGTTTCCTTTCTGCAAAATAGACCTGTTACCTCCTTCAAAATCCAAAGAGGCTCATGTCATGAGTATTCATAGAGTGCTTTCAGATGTTTAAAAAGGATGATCTGTAAATACAAGGCATTGCTACACCTCTATTAAACTTCTGTCAGTAAATGTTATTTAATCACTTAAACCACAAAAATTTACACAGACATCCCTGAAAGAGCTTATTCCTGAAACAAAAACATTGAAACCAACAGTTGCATTCTTTTGTTCTTAGTACATAAGAACAGGAAAGCTCTGAGAATTTGAGAGTCACCAGCTAGGTGAAGGCCAATAATTTTAAACTTTTTTGGGCATTGCAAAGCCCACATAAAGAAGCATTAAAGAGAAAAAGAAAATCATCTGAGTAAATGATGTTTGAAAAAGTCACCTCTGAGGTTTCAGTGAGCTCCTTTATTGTTGTTATTACTATTATCCACTCAAGTCCAGGTAATACCAATTCCATAGCACAGTAACAGTCCCAACTCCTAGACTTTTAAAGTCAGTATCAACTTATCTGCTGTGGGAATGATGCAAAGGCCCAGTTAAGGATGAAAAGTCTGTGGTGTTTAATGTGTTCCTGAATTCCAGTTCTCTTTTCTAGCTTTTGTTATATTGTTAGTGACACTGAACTCCTCCAGGGTCTGGCTGTGTGTGGTGCCTTCAGGAGACCTAAATGGGCTGAGGCCAGCAACAGAATGTATGCAGTATGTTTAAAAAATTGTCATCACAAATGTTACCATTTCTGGGACAGCTTTCCTAGTTAGTTATTTATGTTAGCCAAGGTCTGAGATGACCATAAGAAAAGGTAACTTCACTTAAAATCTAGAGATCAGTTAGAAACTGGCATTCCAAGGGAGGGATAACTGTTTGGTCTTCTCTTGCATCCTTCTCAGAACAGAGTGGCCTTCAAGTGATAGAAACTGTAATAGGAATTGTACTGGATAGGATACTGTAACTGTAATCATTGCAATGAATCGATACAGGATATAGCTGTCCCACCAGGGCTAAATTTTCTGACTAATGCTTGTGTGCACCTTTCCTGGGAGCAAGATAAATATTTTTGTAGTAACATGTATCCAACACTGTCCATCGACAGAAATACTACAAGAAGTTACTATTAATTGTTTTTTTGAAAAAGAAATCTTCCAGGAAAAGCCCTAATGTTTTTGGTTTTTTTTCTGGAGGCAATAGGTATGAACAGAGCTTTAAAAACATTTCACATCTGTGTGTGCCCCCCATGCTTTGTTGTTCCTTGGTTTATGTGTCTGAATTAATCCTGTTTGAAACTTTGAAACTTTCAGCTTTCAAAGTTGCTTATATTTATTTCAGGTGGAAGAAATGCATTGAAGCTGTTTGGAGTAAATATTTTGCTCCAATACAAGCCACAGTAAGTAAGTGTGTATACAAGATCTGGCTGCAAAAGGACTGCTACTCACTTATTTATGAGTGTAAACACAAAGACCAAGTAATGCAGAGATGTTTAGAAAGTTTTAAAGGACAAGGTGGCCATAGGCAGTCTTTCACAGATGTGTTTCTCCGCCTGAGTATCTTGCCTTCACTAGGGATCTCAGTCCTTCCTTTTGTCATCCTTATGTCCAAAACTGCCATAAACATCTTGGGCAAATCTTAAGCAAATTGTTTATTCTGTTGTTTTCTAGTTTCTCTAGAAATTGCTCTTAGATTTTTCATCTTTCTCTTGCAAAAGAAATTCATAATTTAGAGGGGCTTCTATTCTACTTGTCCTTTGCTTACCTTTATTTTAAAATACTTGAGTGGAAGTTCCACTGCTTGTACTACATATGTTGTTTAAACACCTTTCACTATTAAGAATCTTTGTGATTTACAGGGTGAATACTTTGAATATGCTACAGCATCTAGGCATTGCTGCTTGAAAGGCTTTGAGTTTATGTCCTTGTGAATATTATTATATTATTATCAACTTTAGTTGTTCTGTTGTTCCTGTTGGCACTTCTGTTATTCAGATGTTGTATATTTATTGATGGAGTGTTCAGGTCATGGCTATTTGTTTGGTGTGACTTAATTAGGGTGTTGTATAAGGGTGTATAATTTGGAAATAGAGGCTGCAAATATCTCAACTATGCGTGCCTTTTTTTTTTTTTTAGCCCTCACAACTCAATTTCATAACGCATTCTCATGGTTTTTGTAATGTCCAAAATCCCTTTCCTGAGAGCTTTGCTGAAATAACTACTTAGAATATGTTTTTTCACTCTCAAAATATGTTGATATTAGAGCAATTAATTATATTGTCTGTGAATATGCCTATAGTATTTTACTAAAACTGGAACTATTTTTTTGTAAGGAATAAAGGACAGATATAGCTAGTCAAACTGGTGAAACACTGTTTTGTTTCATCAAATAATCCCACAGCACTTTCACCTCCAATCACTTTTTGTTTCCTTTCTGCCATACTATAGGAATTGCACACAAAATTAGTTATCAGTCTTACCACATATTGTAGTGCTGGTGATGGTCAATATTGAATTATGAGAGACATTAACACAATTTTCAACAGTCTAATTGCTTCTCTTTTCTCCAGTGAAATGTTATATTAAATAGCAATGGTTGATCACGGTGCAACAATGTTGCATAGAATTTCTATGATGCATTGATAGGATTTCCTTATGGAAGTCTCTAGCATTGCATCCTGTGGTTCTCCCTGCATCTTTGTGTTGCATCTGAATCCTTTTGTCCAGGGCAAAGTCCTAAAAAGGACCATGCCATGCATGATCGGTGTGTTTGTCCATAAGGCCCTAGAACTGTGAATGAAGTGTGAAGTATCCCAGCCCTGCCATTATGTAAGGACAAGAAGAGGTGATAATTCATTGGGAATGGGGTGTGAGATAAATTGGCAGATACTGGCAATGGCCAAACAAAGGAGGAAACTTAGATCTTCTGCTTGGTGTTTTTGACATTACTGTCACAAATAATGCTAACAGCTTCTCTGCAGAACTAACCGACCCTGAGACTGGTCAGTATTTTTGTATTTTTCCATTGGCAAACACTGTGGCACTGCAGTGATTACTTTGACTCCAGTGTAAAATCTTCTTTCCTTCCAATAAAATATTGTACATAACATGCCACTTTATTGTGCTATAAGAGAATTATTATTTTAAACAGTAAAAATGTGCAGAGGTCCTTACTATATAAGCCTATGAAAAGATGTTCTTATCAATAGGCATGGAACAATATTTTTGCAGTAAGCAAAATTTATCCATTCCTAAAAATATTGTCTAAGGCTGGATTCCTGCCATAAATCTGCTGTAATATTGTGATGTTTTGGTGGGATGCAGCAATTAGTCAAAAAAAGAAGCCTACTTTGGTATGATAAAATTGTTTCTAGTTATAATGGGTTATGGAATCCTTTGAATTCAAAAGAAATAATGAAATAGAGTAGTTGAAATTGTGCATGGAAAGGACTGTGGAAGACTTGAGTCTAACCAAGTCAGATCAGGACTGTGTCCAACACTGAAACAGTTCCACTCTGATTTATCTAGCCAAGTCATAGAAACTTCTAGGTGACATTCATTTGTGCAAACATTGGGCCCATCACTGTGCTGTGAAACAACTGCTCCTCAAGGGTTCCCATCCATCACACTGGAAGCTGGATGTATTGGGATGGGGTTAGAAGCCATGTTTACTGTTGCAAGAAGTTTATAGTGATTATATTCTGAGCAGTGTATGCTGAGACTACATGTACACTGCTGTAAATATAGTGCACTTCTGAATGTTTTTAACTTTGGATATTAGTATCAACTCTTTTTTTCATAAATATGCAAACTTGCTGCTACGAAATTGAATTTGTGTGTTACTTTAATGTGTGGAAAGACCCAATCAGCACACAATAAAGATCATCTTAGTAATGTGCAGTCACCACAACGCTACCATATTGTTATGTAATGTCCCTCAGAATTTCTCTGATACTTTCACACCAAAGATGTCAGCCTCTGATCAAAAGGGTCAGATTGTGCTTAGTTTTTATGCTGTGCACTGCATGAGACAGGACTGTTCTCACTACAGCCAGGAGAATGGATTGAGCCATGCACATAAACAATTGGGATATTCTTGTTATTTCAGAGCCCAGTGGGACCACAAAAACACTGAATGGAGCAGGACACCCACTTCTTTTGACTGGCTGTTTGTGCTGGTTTTTATGCACCCCAGGACACGGTTTGCTGTTTGCACTGTCAGGGCATGCAGTTGACTGACATTGAGCTGCTGCCCACCAGCACCCCAGATCCCTTTCTCCAGGGCTGCTCTCCAGCCACTCCTCTCCCAATTTATACTTGTGCCTGGCCTTTCTCTATCCTAGGTGTGGGGTCCAGTATTTGGACTTGTCCTGTTTCATATCTTTAATGGTTTTCCAGTTCTTAAATCTATCTAGAGCCTGGTGCAAGGCTTCTCGTCCCTCAAGAGAGTCAACAACACATTCCAGCTTGTTACTGACAGCAGACTTGTTAATACTGCATTCAATTCCTGCATCCAGATTGTTGATAAACATATTGAACAGAACTGTTTCTAGAACTGACCCCTGAGGAGCAGCTCTGGTGACCAGTTGCCAGGCAGATTTGGCCCCATCCACCAGAGCCCTTTGAGCCGTTCAGCCAGTTCCTAACCCAGCTCACTGCGCACAGCTCACCCCACAGCTGGGCAACTTGTCTGGAATGGTGCTGTGAGGGATGGTATCAAAAATTGTACACTAAATCCCAGGAAAAAAACTGTATCTACTGCCTCCCCTTCATCTTTGAAGCAGGTGATGTTACCTTTCAGGAGATTAAGAAGCAGGTTGAACATCTCTGAGACTTTCTCTCAGAGGTGTGCTGATGGCAGCTGGTAGTGTCTTCATGCTGTGGATATTTCAGTACTGGGACCAGAACAGATGCCAATCAAGGTACTTTGAAGAGGCTGTCAGCCATGCAATTATTATGTGCCTATTTGTGGTTTTCTTTTGTGTAGCAGTTGCTGGCATCTTTCCATCAATTGTTCTTAGGGAGACATCCTAAGAGATTCTAATTTTTCCTCTCTTGCTCTGCTCTTACAGGCCTTGCAAAAATATGTTATCTAAAACATTTTGTGTTGTTATCAGAGAGTATGGATTGTTGCATGAGTTTATCCTTTTTTGTCTTTTGTTAATTGTAATGAAATGCACTGTGTTTTTGTTTGTGCTGATGTTGGCTGGGAGGAATACAGCAGCCATCATCCTGTGTTCTTTTAAAGGAAAAATACGAGGTGCAAATGGAACTGCTGGATTTTCCTTTAAAAAAAATGCTTTTAGACTGCCTCATTTTGAAAAGTGATAAATGAGAAAATGGACAGTCATAGGGACTTAATCTTACCATAATACAAAATTAGGTGGCTTCAAGGTGAGTTACAGATGTACAGAGGCCAAGAAAGACAGCAATTAAATATTTAATAGGCTAAGTCTAGTGCAATCAGTCAGAAGAACCAAGGACAAAAGAAAATCCATGGCAGTGACTGATGGCACATGATTTCTCATGCATTGGAGTAATATCTTAACTTCTGTGGATTTTTTCAAGTTTTTGAAAAACAGAAAAATATCTGAAAAAGACAGCTGGAAAAATACTATTCTATTTTATTCTGCTCAATTTTAGTTACTAAATTCTTTCAGAAATGCATCAAGAAATCCATCAGGTTTTTGGTTGGTTTTTTTTTTTCCTTCCATGTTAGCTGCAGAGATGACAGAAGGGTGGAAAGGGAGAGAGATGTAAGGTAAGGGAAAGGAAATGTAAGCTACAGGCATTGTACTGCTGCTTCATCTGACCTACGTGCCCACATTTTGTCATCCAAACTTGATTGTCAAGATAAAAGATATTACTTTTGGTATCCCAGTACATCTATGCCTGGAAGTAATATCATCATCTCTCTGAATTCAGTTAAAGGAATTTTCTTCATTTCTTGCCTGAATTACAGCATGTTGTGTTGCAGTCTATTGAAAAA
>WEZZ01026856.1:0-11070 GCA_013400585.1 Chloropsis cyanopogon | reverse complement strand
CAAGGAAAAAAAAAAAAAAAAAAAAAAAAAAAAACCACCAAGGAGAGAAAACTGGAAGGGAGGGATTGTATTATCTGAGCAGGAAATGCAATTTTAATAGTAGTCCATAGGGAAACTGGGGGACTATTTCCAAAGGAGGTATAGAAAGGAAGCAGCCCAATTTAGGCATAGCCAGAAAGAATAGAAGCAACACTTTCTTCTGATTGTTACAATCCTCTAAGTGATAGGAAAGAATGTAGGAAGAAGTATTCAGTGATGGTAAAAGGAAAGATTTAGAGAGGAGAGTTTAGGACCTCCATTTCAGACATACTAACATTTAATTAGACAGTCCAGATACCTTTTGCCCAGAGTTTTACAAGTAGGCTAAATATTGTGTCCAAGCTGGCTGGAAGGATAGATTGAGATTGAGTTGAAATGTAAGTTGGCAAGATCAAGTAGAAACATAGGCTTGAATCAGTATAAATATTGTAAAAAAACTGAAGCAGAATCTGATACAAGAAAAGACTGGATTGAATGCATTAATTTCCACCTATACACTGTTCTTCTCTCTTCTTTAATATTCCAGCCAACAGCACCATTGATGCTTTAATGGAATGTCCTTTTCATACAGCATACACAACAATTGATCTTTCTGCTCTCTAATTTATTAATTATAAATATTTATGAATTATTTATTATTTAGTTTAAAAAAATGCTTGTTTAGAGCAGCTGATGAGGTGCTGAGTTATTATAGTGCCATTAATGAACAAATCATGAAACAGAAATTTTAATGTGCTGAATACTGAACAGGGAAATTTAACTATTAGAGTCACTTCAAATAACGGTTAGGTACTTACAAGAAAAGAAGTTACATAATTCAAGTGATAAGCTTTTGTGGTGCTCACAAAGGTGTATGATAAGAAAAAAACTAGGGGAATATTACCATGTGTCCAGTAGATGCTGGTCAATTTCATGTCAGTCTAATACCTACTGATGTCAGATTTACCTACAAATGTCATGGTATTTGAGATGTGTTGTTTCCTGTTCCAAGAGTGAGGGTGTCATCCTTCAGAAAGCTTTGTCTACTAAAAACCTGAAAATACTGTTAATTTGCACTTGGCTTTTCTGAAAAATGCAAATGCTGAAGGAAAATTGCTTGGAGTAGGTGAAGTAGATTTAACCATAAGGATTGAATTAAGGGTGCTGCAAGCACAGTATGATGCTTTCATTTGCATTTAATTTCATCAGTTGTTGGATTTCTTAAAAGGTTGGATAGAGCTGAAAGGTGGAATTGAGCAAGCTAGTATTGTTTTGGTGTTTGAATTACCCCATACCTAACAATACCAAAGGGAGGACACTTGTTAAAGGGAGAAAATCGGGCCTTGTGTAACTACATGTGTCCTTTTTGCATCTAGAACCATGTATTGCTGTTAATTAAACCATGCTTTGAGAAATAAGAAACAAACTAGAGGTATGTCACAGGACTGGCTTAGTACTGCATCTCTAGAAGAATTAGAAGATAGTAAAGAGCATGCTATGTTGCTAAAGATCCTTCCACACCTTTCTGAAGGGAATGAAGATACTTTAGTGGGTTACCGGCCCTTTACTGCTGATGCAAGTGATCTTTTAGCTTTCAGTGGGAAGGGAGAGGCCATCCATTCAATTACTGTGTTTGGCTATTATTTTCAATTTACATTACCATGAACACAGTAGTTCTTACATTTTCTCTTTGTTGCTCTTAGCAACCTCAAACAGAATAATACTATGGTAGATTCCCAACATTTCCTTTGAATTCGCTGTGTTCCTATTTCATGTTGTGTGCTTTGGGTTTAATCAACTTCTTGCCACACAGAAAAGTTTAACTTAAAAATATGGCCAGTTTTGCATCTTGATTCATACCTCCTGCTATATGAAGTTATGCGCTGCATGCAGAATTTGCTCTGGTTTAACTGAGATTGGTGTCTAACCACGAGTATTTAAAGAATATTCAAAATGGGGAAAAAATCCCACTCATCTTCCTTATATTGATAGTGGTGCATTCAGTTAAAACTTGTGAAAATCATTCCTGCAAACAGTCCTTAATTGTACTACATTTCGTTCTCTTAGGATACTCAGTCCTTCATCTCTTTCAGTCCTTTTAGTCAAATAAGATGAAGGTCTTTGAGGGCATGGTGAATAAGAGTGCATCTCTTGTAGTAAAGGGTAAATAGCTGCTGTGGTTCTTTACAACAAGAATTAGTTGTGAGGTAGGTGTGGCAGTTTCCCACCTCTGGTAATAAGTATTACTACGTGTGTAGGATGGATGACAAATGGAACTTTGATTGATAGACTTAGT
The DNA here is from genome assembly GCA_013400585.1 of Chloropsis cyanopogon. Classification (NCBI taxonomy): domain Eukaryota; kingdom Metazoa; phylum Chordata; class Aves; order Passeriformes; family Irenidae; genus Chloropsis; species Chloropsis cyanopogon. The sequence continues at coordinate 8,756 of WEZZ01026856.1, read as the reverse complement.
GATGAAATTCTGCAGTTTACAAGGCAGTATTTTCACCTCTGTCATCATTTCTCAGCTGTCTCACAAGGACCTATCAAAGAGGCAATGGTACACTTTAAAAGTATGATTTCAGCTGCTCAGAAAAAAGCTTCTTTTATTTCCCCCTTCAGCAGCTGCAATGTTGATATGCAGAGATGAAGCCATTGTGTCATATAAGCGTAGAAGACTCACAGAAATGCACTTCAGCAGCATCTCATCACAAGCAGCACAGCTTTAGCTGCATTTCACAGCTGATGTATGTGTGTGTGATTCCAAGTGCATAAAGTACCTGTGATAGGCTATTCCCTCGGCTCTGCTGGTCTGGACTGTCTTTTAGACCTGTTTCCTCCCCAGCTCTATCACAGGCTGATCTTTGCCAGCTGCTTTACCAGCTCAATCAACTAATTTTTGCAGGCTGTTTGCAAAGTATTATTCCCCAGTTCTTCTGGGTTTTGTTATTCTTATATACAATTTCCACTTACTCTATGAACCACTCCTTATCCCACAGCATGCTATGGATGATGTGCCACTGTAACTGCTGACTTACCTACACTACAGTAGTGATCCCCAAGCTTTTTTGATTTCACCTCCTTGTCATTAAAAAGTTTTTGAGCTTGCACCCCCTACATGTGTGTTTATTTAGTCAAAACTCTGCTTGTACTACGACATGTATATGTACTATTGTACTAATATATTGTGTGTATTATTAAATGCACACAAAAATATAAATTAAAAAAGGATGAGATTAGGATGACAAACAATATTTTTAAATAATTATTTAATTTTATTTATTCTAAGAACAGTAAACGTTCTTGCAGTCATCCTTAAAATGTCACCTGTCTTTGAAGGGACAGATTGTCTTTATTTTTTTCAATATATTTGCTAGGTAGCATACTGCTGACAGCCATTTGTCATCTCAAAAAAGGTCAGCAAATTTAGAACATTTATTTTTTTGTTAAAGAAAAGTATGTAACTCATCCATAAGCTGGAAAGCTCAGTGAAAGCACTTTGCCACACGGTAACCAAACAACTTCTCTGCAGTACAAAAGATTTTCATAGTTGATACCCACCCCATCTCACTACAAAGCTTTGTAAAGAATCTGCAGGTTTAAAGTCTTGCTAACTAAGGAATGCATTTAAGTTTGTTGCCATGTTGTTTTCCATGTATTATTCTAGTTGTTTTTACTGTAGCAGGAGGAACAAGCACTTCACCAGTGCTACATGGCTATTTTTCTTTCGCTTTTAAATAAGAAACCTCTTACTGCTAAACACCCTTTAAGTGCTGTAAGGTGCTGGATATTGCATGAGTAAGATGTTTGTATTCATGTTCTGGAGTTGGTTTTTAAATGCCCTTCTAATTGTGGAGGCTTCATACTATCTCAAAGCATAGTGTGTGTTTAGGGCAAGGTTTATCATTAGGACCATGGATGAAAATGCGTATTTCAAATAATCTTCTAGATAATTACAAAAGATGTTTGGCCTAGTTCTTGTAAGATCAGTTTTTCACTGTTTTTACCTCATAAAGTGGATAACGAGGAGCTTGAACTAGGAGTAGAAGTAGTGACAACTCTGCCATTTTTTTTTGTTCACTTGTGCTCATGTCATCAGTCTTCTCAGGCTGTGATTTCTTTGTAGGAATGTTTTTAAGACAGTTGTCCATTTTGCAAGGTTTAATTTAGTTGAAACTAGTTAATATCCAAACTAGTAAATACCCATAAATCAACCAGGCACCTATAAACTTGCAATATTACAATATATATACACAATTGTAATATTACAATATATGCTGAAAATGAATGAACGAGTAAGGGTATCACTTTGAACCCCTTGCACTGTGGAGCAGCCACTCTTCCCCCAGGACATCTCACAGGCCATATGTGACATGGGATCCTCTGACATGCTGGCAGTCAAATTTATATATGTTCCAGAGGCTACCTAAGAACCATTGCCTGAACAACAGATGACAAATAACATAACTATGAAATAAATGCCAATTGATGCTGCAAAGCTTTCAACTTACATCTATCATTCCAATGCTTATTGATTAATGGTGTGTTTTCCCAGCCTGTATTTGTCATGTCAATTAATGAAGTATTCTCTTAGTACGAGGAACAAATTGATCTTTTAGAGGAGTATTTGCTGTCCTTGTGTGTGAAGGTAAAACTACTCGTAAAGTTTATGTTTTATTCCAGCAAGGTTTTGGGCCTCTTGGACCAGCTTGATGTTCTGCAGAAGGGAGTGGGGCATGATATTGGAAAAGCAAGGCTCTTTCTGGATTTCAGTAAAAATGCCAGGTGACAAATGGCTTAATAAGATAGCCATTTCAATAAGAGAGGAATATAGATAGTGAGCAATTTTTACACTCTTCAGAGTCTGGGAACCTTGCTTTTGTGCAGCACTTGGTGCAGCTCAGATGAATTTTCCCACAGCACTTTGCCCAGATCCTGTCTGTAGAGAGTTTCTTGCCTCCCTCCTGTTCTGTAGCACTTTTATTTTGAGTAGCAAACAGAATCATGTAACTACTCCTGACAAGTAGTGAGGTTATCTCTGTCACATCACCCAGCAGCCCACAGCACAGGCTGGCACAGGGCACTCCCACAGGTTCCCATGCAGTGGCCGCTGCTGCTCTGCAATGGCCTTCTCAAGCCCCAAGTGCAAGGTCCAACAGAGCCCACAGTCTGGTCAAGATCACTACCTCCCCAAATACAACATCTTCTGAAGGCTCCCAGTACTCTAGGCAGGAGAAACATATATCTCTAAGCAGAGAATATGGCTCATATCTGGGGTGTCAGTATTTCCCCCTGAAGTTTGACAAAAATGGAAAACACTATCACAGGTGATGTGAGCAATAACAGGTTTTTCATAGTTCAAGATTAAAAAAAAGACCAGGCAGCACTTTAGATAGCTGGAAGATCTAGAGGGTGGCCAGACAAACAAGACTGAAGATCATGAAGATTTGACATAATCAAAAGTGGTTCTCTGTTATGTTTTCTAAGTGACTACTGCATGACATTTAAAATTCATCCAGTTAAACAGAACAGAATTTATATGAAGTACTTCTGTGCATGGGTTTCCAAGACACTTTGAAAGAGAAACTGGCTTTTTAAGAGATCTCTAAAAATTTAAGAGAGACACATTCCATAGTTTCAGATAATTGTATTAAAAAGCATAAAAGAGTTCATTATTTTCTAGGAAGTGAGAGGCAAAATGTAACTTTTGTATCCTTTCCAGGTATCACTGCACAAGAGTTCACTGACTAATTATGAAAGTCAATGTTACAACACTGTCTTATAGCATAACTCCTTGGACTATATAGAAAGAACTCTGAGTAATTGAGGGGGAAGAAAACTCAAATTATTTTTCTCCATTTTTTTTTGTCTTGTGAATGAGGCAGTTCTATAAAAGACTGTGTTTTGGTAGAATAATGGTCTTATTTATAAAGGGTGAGAGGGTAGGAGTTTGTAAGGTTTTTCATAGCTTTCCGTAAAGTAAATCAGCGTTAATTTCAGCCAAAATCTAGTTATTTCTTTGATTAATTTTGTTCTCAGCAAAAGCTCTGAAAGGCATTTATTCTTTAACAATCTGTATATAGATATTACGGCTCACTTATCAGCACAATTTGACCTATTTAAAGTTGTGGAAACCTAGGAGAAAGAGCTGAGATTGGAATGTAAAACCAGTGTTTTTCAGCCTACAGAGGATCATATGCATGGTCTAAAGACTGGGCAATGGCACTGTAAATAAATAAATAGGTCTGTTACACACCCCCACAGTGTGTGTATATATATATATACTTTTATATATAAATACATATGCCTGTGTGTGTATGTATGTACATATCTCTAAGTCATTTCTAAGTGTGAAGCAAATTATTTTGAAAGCTTATGGACCAGTGTTCTGTGTTCTAAACACAGATAATGTTGGTATTTGCTGCCTTTAAAACTTGTAGGGGGAGGAAGTCATGATTGTCATTATAATCGTCAACAGTTACAGAGAATGCATTGCAAAGCTTTGCACGGCCTTATAGCTAAAGATTAGCAGTGGACAGTATTCAGTTTTTAAAGGGTGTTGTAATGAAGATGGCGTGCCCTTATCTTTATGAAATATTGATTACAGAGATCAGACTTACTGATAAGTTAGGTATCATGGTATTACATTTTTTGTGTGTACATTTTTTTGGCGTTCTAAAAGTGGCAAATTAGTAAAACTACAGATCATTACATTTTGACAGAAAAAATAAGAGAAATGGGGTGAAGCCATATTTCCACTGAATTCTGCAACATTAAAATATCATTAAGACTAAAGGTTAGAAGAGTTTATCCTTCTGCTTTTAATGACTTCACACATGCCAGTATGGCCAGGTTCATTTTGAGATCTAGGAAGGGTTTGATTTGTTAAATCCTAATCCCATTTCAATTTAAGGATCTTCTAAGCCTTATGATCTCAAGTCTGAATAAAGTTGTTAGTGATTTGGAATGGGAAGACAACTGTTCTATTTCTTAAATAGTTTTATATTGTTTCTGCAATCTTCTCTCCAAATATAAAAATTGGGAGGACAACATTCCAGAAGCAAACACAAACTCATTTTCTCTTGGCAGTTTTGTGAGGACGTCAAGGTTTCAATTCCTTACACGTTGACTTTGTTCTTTGCGTTTTCAGTCATACATACATTCTTTTTTATTTCATAGCATTGTGGAGAATATTGAGAGAATAGCAAAAATTCTTTTCAGCAGTTGTCGTCAAACGTGTTAATTCAGTCTCCAAGATTTTCAGGAGATCTGAGCCATTTGATCATGGAAGGAGTGAGGGATAGATCCTAAGGGAGGAACAAAGAGTCCTGCATCCTGAAAATTTCATGGACAGATTAAATGTTTTGTAGGATACTCTAACATGTCTTTAAAGGTGGAGATAATTGCATTATACAGAGAATTGTCAGTTCTTTGTTTTTGTCTTGAGGGATAATAGAGCATTTGCCTGGGGGGGTTTGCTGTTGAGCAGCTTGATTGCCTCAGAAGCACTACCAAAGTTGGTTCCATGTTGACAGAAGTTGTGAGACAACAAGGGGATGTGGAAGGACAGAGGAAAGTTCTGCGTCTTGCTGCTGAGTGCTGTGAACAAGCATATAGAAATGCAATTTTATACTTAGGTGTGGGTGCCATTGTTTATTTTAAATGGGCTTTCAAATTTATTTGAAATAAATGCTAGCCCTGTGAAATTGCTATATTATTGGCCCTAAAGGATGTCACAGAATAGATACTTTGCCATTTATGGTAAAGGAGCTATCTCCACTCCCAGACAAAGGTTTTAGCATTTAATGGCATATCTCAAATCTGTTGCAAAATTTTCTGTAGCAAGTAGTGGTAGTATTCTGTGTGAGTGCTACAAGAGGTTATGCTGCTTCCATCATTCTCTTATATGTGGTCAGAAATGCTTGTGAGAAAACAACCTGCTATGTGCTGTAAAGGTCAAAAAAAGGGTATAGAAAACCAAAACTGACACAGATGAAGGCACAAATAATTTTCTTCATTGTGTTATCTGAATTGCCTATACCCAAGAGTATTTTAGAGAATCAGAGGCATGAAGATGAAGCAAAGCCTCCAACCTGTGCAGATTTTTTTCATGTGTGTAGCTTCTTGTAGCTCTGAAATAAATGACTAGGTTAAAAGATTACCTTTTCAGAAACAAATGAATGAGTGCTAGAAAGGCAGTGGATCTGTAGTGGAAGAAGGCTGGTAGAAAGAAGCATTCAAATTACAGTCCAATATGAATAGCACCTAAGGATTTAGAGAACAATTCTGGAGGATAGCAGCCCCATGAGCCTATAGTCTGGGATAAATCAGAATATCATAAAATTTATGACAAATCTAGTAAGTGAGATTACAGAGCTGAACTGGACTGGAGCCCATCTGGTTTGACTCCAGAAAACTAGGCCTCTTCTACTTCAGCTAAAAAGGTATATTTTGCTATAATATTTAGGAATTGCCAATGTAGGGCTGCAATTCCATGCATCACTAGTCTCAATGTGGTTTTTGGATTCTTCCTTTGGTCTAAATGAAAGAAAAATCCTGCTCTCCCAGGGGCCCAGACTGAGGGCACCTTTTTCTGAGTATACTGGGGAGAAGTGAAAGCTTTTTCTCCTGTCCTTTAATATCTAGGTATGAAAAATTATTTGTATCTTAAGGAAACAAGACTAACCAGTTTAAAATTGCTTCTGGGGAAATAGAGAGCTTGCCAATGGCAAAATTATCTGAGAAGGAGTTGGTGATAATTGTCACCTGTTGGAGACAGAAATAGGCAGAAGACAATGGGCTGTTCCTAGACCACACTGGCTTCAACCTGCTATCTGAAATAATAAGAAAGGTTCCAGTGGCAGTATATCTGCAGTTTCTGTATTTATTAGGCAAGATCCAAGTGTTAAAATCCAGAAGCTGTTAACCAGAGCTGAGAACCCGTATCCTGAAAGAGTTTCCATTGGTAAATCAGTTGTTTGGAGCTACTAATAGAGCAGCCCCCTCTGCCTGCTGAAAATTTTGAAAAGCTTTGTATAAGGCTCCTCCTGAGGTTGACTCAGATCTAGCTTTAGGCAGTGCATAAATTCTGCTTAGACCATGACAGCATGCTAGCTTTGCTTTCAGACTTCTTGTGGATTTTTTTAATGTAGTGGGCAGCTGCAGTGTGCCCTCTGCAAAGGGAGTAAGTACCTAGCTCAGACTAGCACAGCAGAGTCAGAGCCAGTTCTTGGCTTGAAAAATGATTAACTTATCAGGTACTTACACACTCATTAAAAACAATAACTGAGTATCCCTGGGTAAGAGTTTCCAAACCAGCAAGGAACAGTAAGCTCTAGGGATAGATATTTAATTAGAGGGGCTTCTTTTCCCTGTTACCTTAAAAATGTGTTTGTTTTTGCTTTAATCCTATACAGAATTTCTACTAACAGGAAAAAATGTGTTTTGAGAGGCTTTGTGGTTATTGCCTATCCAGCTTTAGTTAAAGTTCTCAGAGGACCAAACATGAAATTGATTCTGGGAAGGCTTGCTGATATCTTTACTGTAAGCTTCTCTCTGAAAGAGAAAGAAAGATGTGATTCCACCCCAAGTGCAAGCATGGTGCTTATCACCTGTGGGATTGGAGTTTTCAGAGCACCTGTAATGTCAGTGGTTAGGTAAGATGAAGACTGAGGATATGACTATTCAGGACTGTTAAATGTACCAAAGAATATTTTGTAAGAGGAAGCACTGTGAAAGCTAAGGCCAAATCCCTCCTCATTAATTTACATTCTGTTCCTCTAAACCTCCCCTCTGAGGTTTCATTTTGCTATTGGCTACTTAATTTCAGATCCTGATACTGGGGTCGCAGGGCTTCTGCGTTGCATTGCTGAGAACAGACATAAAGGATGAAAGATGCTTTGGAGAGGCAGGATATTGCAAGTATGTAAAAAATAAATACTGAAGAACAAAGGCCAAAGGCTCATCCTTGTATCCAACCCATTATAGCCTTCTCAGATCAATATTCTGTGCAACCTGTGAGGAGTAGATGTGTTCTCAACTGGCAAACATTTAGCTGAAGAGAGAATTGTGGTGTCTCGAACAGCCTGCCCTGTGCATAAGACAAACGCATGATAATAACTGTGATTATTTATGAACTTACATGCATCTGAGCCAGACCAACTGCTTTGATTATTTAGCAAAGCTCTAGAATCTCACCTTGAAATTTCTTACCTGTAGAGATGCTGAGCTGTTGGGTGCTTTCATTTTCAGCCTTGAATTGCAGTCCCAGAAAGGATTGTAGAAATCCACACTCCATGAAATTTATTAATACTTCAGATTGTACCCATCAGAAATTGTCCCTGGATTGCCTAGGGGCCCCTGGGATCTGTTGACCATGTCCCACTTTACCTCTAAATTTTTGTAGGAAGAAGGGAATATTAAACCAATACACTGCAAAGCAATATTCTGACACAGTTTTTCTGTCTTTCTTTAAACGTGTAGATCCTTAATTCATGAGACTGCATAATTATATATTTGCTTATGAATAATACACTGTGTGGGTTTCTGTTCCCAGTTCCCCACCTCCTTTTTCATTCTTGTTTGGATGCATACTGTAATTGAGCTGCCTCCCAGAGGGGCATCACAACACCCTACAACCAACTGTGAGAAATCCTCATGTCTTGCATACACCCTATTTCTCTCCCACACCCTGGCTCAGAGAATTTAAGGAGCTCTCATTAATTAACACTGAACCTTGCAGGGTATGCATGAATCACAGCAGCTGTGGTTAGGGACTGAAATTTAATTAGAAGCACATATTAGGAAGGTGATTTTTTGAAGTTTCAAACTGCAAGAGGTAGAAAGTTAGCTGTAAGTATGTTGGTGTTTATGAATGGGGGAGCATGTACTTAAGTGTGTGATGGTGCCAGTTTTCAAAGACAAAAAGATAAAGCTAGCAAAAGTTCTTCCCTTTTCAAAGTCACTTCAAGGAAGGTTTTGCCAAAATGATTCATGAGGTTTACTATTGCTGCTTAGAAATTGATGCTGACTGCATCAAAATCTAATAAGAATGCAGTACCTGAAAAACTAGGATTTAAAAAAAATAAACACAGGAAAGTATTTCAGTAATAATACTATACAATTTTATTATCTCTCTGTCCCAGTGTTTTGATTGAGACAAGATGAGCTACTTCCACACTGCCTGTTTATGGAGAATGGAGGTGTCACACAATACATTAAAAGACTTGC
>WEZZ01026855.1:1964-28890 GCA_013400585.1 Chloropsis cyanopogon | reverse complement strand
AAGAGGGAACCGGGAAGGGCTGCAGCAGTCTCAGCTGCTGGGTGGGTGGGTGTCCGCGCCGCGCCAAGCTGGCGAGGCTCTGCTGCGCAGCAGTATCTTCCCTGTGTTCGGCGCCGCTCCGCCAACACGGTGAGCGGGACCCTGGCACGGGGGGCTCCTGCCGCGGTGGGAAAGGCGCATCCTCTCCCGCCACCCCGACACCGCGGTGCAGGGACGGTGGGAATTCCAAAGAGAGGTGGCGCCGCTCGGCACCGCTACCCGGAGGGGAATCACCCAACAGATGCAGTAACTCGGGCTGCCCTGTGGGCAAGAGCAGTAATGGCGAGTGCCGCCGCCACGCTGGAGGGGTTTCTTTCCCGCACGCCGGAGAAACTCCATGCAGCGGGGAAGAGGGAAAGGAATACGGGTCCTGAGAAACAAGCGAGCGTCCGCCCTTCTCTGGTACTGCAAGCGGAGTGGACAGAGCGGTGTGCAGGAGGGGCTCTCCCCCTGCTGCTGCGCCGGGCTCTGGCGCTGCACCGAGCTCGAGTGCCAGCGCCACTCCTGGCGGGAGAGGCGGAGGCGCTCCCGTGGGACTACGAATCCAGCTTCCCCCGCCCAGCTCCGCGGGGGAGGGAAGGGGGAGATCGAGCCCGCGGTGACCGGGACGGGGTGGCGCAGCTGCGGCAGTAGATGGGACAGGGGAAAGTGGAGCCAAAGCTGGCTTGTGCTGCAGTGCGGTGGAAGACTATGTGACTGCTGCCCCGCCACTCCGCTGGAGGTGCGCCGGTGGTTCAGAGGCAGTTTTTTGAGTTAAAACTTGGGATTTTGGATAACTTGGACAGGAATAGAGGTCGGAGAGGGGCAAGGGAGGGATCTCTCAGCCTGACCAGGGCTGAGAAGAGGGGGGGGCCGCCCTCTGAGTGGGTCCTGTTCCACGGTGGGGGGGGCTGGAAATAGCGGGAAAGTGGGACCCAGGAGACACCGAACGGAAAAAAAACTCAGGAACAGGCTGAGAAAGAGGCATCGCTAGCTCAGGGATATCAGAACCCTGAATTTCCACCNCAGGTATATCAGAACCTTGAATTTCATCCAAACTTTGTATGCATTGCTGAATTTGGAGAGCCAATCCCGGAAAGTGGGCGGCAGATCTGTCTCCCTGTTGGGAGTCACGGGACCACCGAGCGGCCGCCCCGCGCCAGAAAACAGCGCTATGGGGTAATTGGAAATCATGTTCAGATTCAGGAAAATCATAATATATGCAAAGGACGAGCAAACGAGTTTCTATCTCAGATAAAACAACTCCAACACTTAACACCCCCGAAACAAAACTAGTACAGCTCTTTTGACCAGCTGAGAGATTACCGCCCAAATTTACAATGTCTGCTGGTCTCTCAACCTGCAAAATTCACAGGGTTCCTCGCTCCCCCCTCCCCACACACACCCTCCCGTACCTCCTGGGATCCGGGAAAGGTAGAAAACCCGGAGGGTTCACAGCAGTGAGTCTCCCTAGTAACTGATGCCAAGTAGGTGAACTAACACGCACAGCCGCTCCGGGACAAAAACAGGGTCCTGCACCTCTGTTTTTAACGACTGACGCTGCCCCTCCCTCAACAAACAAAGCCCTTGACAACAATTACAACTCACTGCTGCCGAGATGCAAAACCGAAGCTGTCTTTCGTTGGAAACCACTCGTGGTTCCGCCCTCCTCGTGGAAGCGTAGGAAATAGCTGTTTCTCCTGCAGGTGACTCCTGGCTTCTGAAAGGACCCCCTTTGGGCGAATGGGGGCTATCCTTTCCCCCCCGTCCCGGTGCTGTTGAAAACGACCTACTGGGAGGGGCTGTGCTGGGTCTCAGAAACTCTGGATTTCCCACTCAGAAGTGGACAAAATGGAGTTCTGTCTGAGCTGGGCGCTGGTATCTGCTCAACATGTTGGGGGCCAGCTGTGGAGGTCCGAGGTCCCCTGTGTCCCTGGCTGGCTCTCTTGGGGGGACCTCCGCCTGCAGGCACTGTCCTCAGATTTTCCCTGGTCCTTCCTAGCTAGATTAGCTGAGGAGGGTACCAGGCGGGGCTCGACCGCGTGCCAGAGTCTGCAGGCTTTCCACATAAGAAACCAGAATACAAGAACGAGTTGGAGAAAGGTCTTTACTTCATGGTGGTACAATTCCAACTAAAGCCTCGTGGCTCAGGAATGGCCCGTCTCCTGGGGTGTGGCCCCGCCCAGTCCAGTCAGAGAGCCCAAAAGGAGACCTGACATATAACCAGACCAATCACTTCCCTAATGGTGGGGTTTTCCCTGATTCCAGCCAACCAGGGGAAATCTGCAGGGTCTCCCGGGGAGGATCCTCAAGGGCAGGGGGGTGGGGTTTGGTGGGACTCATCTTGCCTATTGGCTGATGGGAGGGGATTGGAGGCTGCTGGGGAAAACCCATCTGGGAACAGAGGAAGGAGGTGGGGCCAACCGGGGGACAAACCCATTTAACAAATCAATACATAATAAAATAAAATATAATAAATAAATGAATAAACTGCCACAGGTGGGACCTGAACAGCACTGCCTGCTACCCCTGAGGCTGGCAGGTGAGAGGGTAACAGGTCTGTGGGTTCTTGAGATGTGCCTGTGAGTCCACGTGACAAACAGCCAGGAAAGGAGAGGAGGACTCCGTTCTGAGTAGCAGCAAAAGTAATTTATTCCATGTGGAGCTCAGAGATGGCAGTGTGGAATTTCCCTGGGACGAGGGTTATATACCCCTGGGGGCGGGGCAAGGCACAAGCCAATGGTGTGGTCCCGGGGGTAGTTTGACACGGAGGTTATGCAATGAGGGGTCCGGGGTGGTGGGACTTTCCCTGGGACAGCGAATGGGGAGAGAGATCCTGAGGGTCCTTCCAGAATAGGGGTTGGATATGGGTGGGGGTAGTGTGGGAAACAGGGAGTCACCTGTCATTATTGGACGGACTGGGAGATGGACGGGTACCTGGGTAAATCCATTCGGGGAGGGGGCTAGGGGGGAATGGAGTAACCCATATACAAATTAATACAATAATTAAAAATATAGATAATGCACTCCCACATACAGATGCAGGGGACGTGGTCCCGAAATGTCGCTTTTCAAATGAGGTAGTGTTACAAGTCTGTTCTATGCATTATAAATGCTAGACATTGTTCTGTGGTGGTGCTCCTGGTACTCTGGAAGCAGTAGTGCAGATCTTGTGATTACAATACTTGTGTATTCTAGATAAACAAGCAATTCAAAAAGTTTCTCTACTAAGTGTCAGCTGTTCATGTTTGAGTAGGTTGTTGAAAGCTAACCACATGATCTGGACACAACTCTATTGTAGGGTTGATATTCTGCCAATAGACTTGTTTTCTCCTGAGAACAATGGCAAATATCAGAAGTTTGTACTTCTGGCAGCTATTGTTACCAGAATTGTCCTTTTTATTAGGGAAAAAAGCCAAAATCAAGCATTTTTGGACTGAGTAAGCTGAAACATCTTGTGCCTAGTTTCCTGAGACTGTCCATTTCTGCTGTGTTATTGATATGTACTCCCATTGCAGAACATGAGAAGACATGAGATTGAATGCAGTCCTTACAGGCACTTCCCTTTAAATATATGATGTACATAAGCACTGAGCAATGACTGATCACAGTAACTGTAGTGTAAGTAAATTTAACATTGTGTTTGTAGAATGGAGGTTAATACTTCTAATATAATGCCAGAAACTTCATGCACACCTCAAAATATACCAATCAAAATTAAAAGGGTATACAAACTGTTAGAAAGGGGCAGATGTTGTTAGTACAACATGCATAAAGAAAAGTAGATAGATTGAAAAACACAGGACTTTTGTACAGCTTTTCAATGATATGTGGATGCCAGAATAAATAACTTATACTGAATAATTGCATGCAAGTTATATTATGAAAGTAATAGTGCTCAGTGGCTGTTATGAAGATGGATTTTATTAAAAGATTGTGTTAAGATCTACACTGGAAAACTAGATGTTCGCATCACCTCACCAAGACTTGAGGTAATGTAATTGTAGGAATCATTTAATCATTGTCACAGCTTTGTCTGTTCACTGGGGCCTTCTAAGAATTCACTCAAACTTGATCACTCTTTCACATGATTAAAATAAACATGCAAAAATTTGCTTATTTTTCTTTATTTGAAGTTGTTTATGTACTAGTTCCTCAGTTTCTCAAAACCATTTTTTTGATATATAGATGGATGGTATTGTTTCAAAGACTTAAGTAGTCAATGACTCCAAAAAAACAAATGTGCTTTTTGTTGTTGTAGTGAAAACTTATCCAAGTGGCTGCAAAATCATATTGTATGCTTGTTTGAAAGTTACTTTAAAATAGCAAAGTATTATTAATTGTAAAATCTTCCATGTTTTTTTTAACGTTTATGTTCATGTGACAGAATTTTGTTTAAAATTTCACAAAACTAAGTCTGAACAAAAGTAGAAAACCTTTTTTCAGTCAACATGTAGAAAAGTGGCCAAAGAAAAAGACAAGAAAAAAACCCAGAATTTCATGCTGGTTTGTTTTTTTTTTTTAATAAAGCTTAAATTATTTGTTGACTAGATAACATGGAATTAATGTGCTAAAAGTAATGAGTACATTTGAACGGGTAGACTAGGGTCTAATTTTTTTTTAGAAAAAAATAGAAAATGCCACTCTTATAAACTGGAAATGAAAAAAAAAGGAAAAATTATAACAGATGGTGTTGGTGTTGGTTTTGTATTTAATTGCAGTAGCTATAAATAATCAGCATAACATCATCAGTGCAACTGTGCTCTTTGGAAACATCCCTTTGGTAAACAAACCATTGAAGGTTCTTGCAGGATGGTGTTAGAGGCATCAGCTGATGCAGCAGACAAATTGTAATGAATCTGAGCAGTAGTAAAAAAGCATCTACATACATGACTGGGGTGTTTATTTTTGAGGTATACATATTTATATTGATGTATACATATTTACAGTTCCTCAGAAAGCATTTTAATAATAGGGTACTAAAATTCTGTCCTATACAGATATACAGAATATATCTGTACTGGATAATACAATTGGATATGGGATATACAGAAATGTATAATCCAATAGCAATATATATTCCTGCCTATAAAAAAAAATGAACAGCTTGCTTTTTTGTTGTCTTTCTTTTCCTGGTATCAATTAATGGTAATAAATTTGAAATACTTCTGAGTCATATTCTGAACCTTGAAATCAAGCTATAACTTCTGCAATATTGCAAAATTATTGGCACAAACAACTGCATTTGTGCTAATGTTGTTTTTGCTGATTGTACAAACCCCAGCACAGTGGAATAGTGTCTTCAAATCATGGTTTCATGTACAGAAGTCTGCAAGTGCTTCAAGCTCTTGCACAAGTACTTGATTACTTCTGTATTAGAAGTGTATGACACTTGTGAAATTTGAAATTCTAATTGAAATTTCTATGACTCATCAAGGCAATAACTTGAAATTAATTAAATAAAGCCCAATTTGGTTACAAATTCCCTTCCGTCTCCTAGTGGATTATTACACGTGGTCGTCAATATTTGAAGTACCTTTATGGTGGTGTATTCTTTCTTGCAGAAAGACCATTTTTGTTTTACTGAATATGAGGCAGCATTTAATCTGCAATCCAGAGAGGCCATTCTTTGGTTTAGTACCAAACAAACTTATGAAAGAATACACATGGTATATATAGCTCAGAGCTATTGCCAGCCATTGCTGGTTCATATTAGCTTCAGCAATTATTTCACATCTGTAAAGACCACTGGACTTAGAATGCTTTTCTTAAGCGTTTCATCTCAAAACAATTTTCATTTTAAATGGATGAGTTTTGTATTGTTGATGTGAGTTTGGGAAGAGAAATTATGTCAAAGGGCAAAAAAAAAACCCTCAGGAAAGGAAGCTTCTAAAACCTGTTGTGGCTATATCTGGGTGAGAATATGTTAGCAAATTGTAAGGAATTTAGCAAACAGCAAAAATTAGGAATAAAAGTGTAAACTATAAGATTGAGCAATAGCAAAGCATAGTGATTTAAAAACAGAAGGTCTACTTAACTGGTATGAATCTTTATCCTTTCAAATGAGGAAGGGGCAAGTCCTGATGCTGCACCTAATTTAAGGTTCAAGCCAACCCTTGGGGTTGGATGGCTTTTTTGTTTGCTTAAGACACATTCTCCCTGGCTAAGGTTACATTTGGTCTTCTACCAGAACAATAAAATCATTCTTGTCTGGCAGGGGTGGTGGTGTTTGTCACTTTTGAAATAACTTGCTTGAATAAAAGATACAGTATAGATCCTTACTTTGCCCAGGTACTGGTTTAAAGTTAGCTACACAAAAGTACTGCTGTGCTGGCAGAAGCTCTGTCTAAAGGAAGGTTATTTCTCTGTGTGTTTAGCTTTATCCTTCATGTAAAGCAGCTCCACATCCCTTATTCTGCAGGATAGTGATAAAGCCTGAATGAATCAATTTCACAGTATTTACACCTGTGTATCCTGCCACAGAAAGACTGTTTTATGGTACAGGAGCTGATTGAAGTGGATTAAATGGTGAGACATGGCAGCTAGTCGTGAGTCTTGGTAGAAAGACCAAGGATGGCTAGAAATTGTGTGGACTGCTTCAGAATTATTAGTTATGTAGTGTTAGGATAAAACAAAGATGTTAAAAATAACATAGCAGTATAGTGCTAGTAGCTTGTAGGAGTGTTCTCTAAGGGGAAATTGTGAAAGTATTTTTAGAAATAAAGGTGAACTTTTTAGTGAGGCAAAGAAAGTGTTTGCTTGTAAAGATTAGATAGTTTAGTACTTGATGAGGAAGGTTCTGGAGTTCATATCGAACAACCTATTAAAATAATCCCAATTTCTCTATCTTCAAAATGTAGTGTTCTCCTTCAAGGGTGAAATTAATGACACTCTGAAAACAGGGGAAAGTGTTTTCAAACTAAGAATGTTGCAGCACATCTGTTTGTAAAATCTAAAGTCTTTTTGGTTTCTTCTCAACCCAGTGAATGTAATGAAGTGGCTATAATAAAGAACAATTTAATAAAGTGATTACTTGCAGCAGATAATATCAGTTGGTTTTTTTGGTTTGGTTGGGTGTTTATGTATTTGTGTGTGGTTTTCTTCTTTGTGGGTTTTTTGTTTGTTTGTTTTGTTTTCTCTTTTATTTCTCTGTGGTAGCTCTGAGGAGCAAAAGCCTTCTCATGGGCTAATTCGTTTTCTTGGTAGGCCTGTGCATATAAAAGTGAAGAATAAACTTTCCTGTTTTTCCCCAGAGTTGGGTACAATGAGAGTGGTATATAGCTGGAACCTTTGAGTTGTGTTTTCTATTGGGAAGCTGAAGTAGCTTAGTGTAGAATCTGGAGAAGGAAGAAATAAGAGATTCTTCAAAAAAGTGCTACTTCCTAAAGCAGTGTTCACCTTAATATTGTGTAGTTATATATCATCCTATGGATATCTAGGCTATAGATAGTCACAGACTAGTCCTTACTGCGGTTTGGAAGAGAGTAACTAATTTTTTAATTTGCTGTATTTTATACAGATTTTGTAATTTTTAGTCAATGCATGAAACATGAATATGAATAAAATAGCAGTCTTTTCCATCTTACATAGAAAATATTGTCTTACTGTCTTTTATTTCAGAATTGCTCTATTAATGCAATTGATAATAAAAATTTTTAAAGAAAAATATAATAACATATATGACTTGATATCAGGCTTGTGTAAATCCTGTTGAAGTGCAAAAGAAAAATGATGGTGAAGATTTTTTTGCATGAAGCCAAGACATTGTTTTTTTAATAATTCTCAGGAAACAATTCTTCCAGTCTTATTTATAAGATTATTATTACAATAGTTACACTTAGCAGTTTAGACATGGCTAATTAAAATAATTCTGTAAATTCAATTTTACTGAATTTATGCTACATTAGTTTAAATACATTTGTGGTAACTTGACAAACAGTTATTATTTATCAATTGTAATGATTTTAAGTTGTCTTACAGTAGGCTTACTTGGGTGCCAGAACTCCGGAAGTCTCATTAGTTTTGCACTGCTATTTTTCTTCAAAGCATGAAAATTTAAAACAAACAAACAAACAAAATATAAGACTCAAAATCAGGAACTGCTGTGATAATATGATCACCTGACCTCAAACTTTTCAGAATACGAGACTGTTTCAGAAGAAGCACTACAATAGAAGCCTAGGTGGGCTGAAATTAGAAGTTAATTTTGCCATTGATTTCAGAGGGGACATATATCATGCCAATGATTACAGAAGTTCTGAAACACATTTTGTAAGATGAAGATTCTTCCTTTGATGCTAGAAAAGGGATGACATACAGAAAAGGGGCATTTGAACAAACAGCTTTTCAATGACTTCAGTCAGAAGGTCATGAATTTGCATGTATTTGCACGTGTAATATTTACATTTGTAAACAAAAATTTGTTTTTGTTTTCTTACTAAAAGCCTGGAGTGTGTATAGTGGGAAATACAAAACTGAGCTTTGACCTGGGGAGGGAATGCAGAGGAGGGAGAAAAAGGGAGTGAGAAGAATGAAGCAATATGGTTCTGAAGCCTTTTAAACAGACAGGCACCTATGTCAGCGTACAGTAGAAATTGTTTAGGCCTTTAGCTACTAGACATAATAAAATTTGGTCTTCACTAGCTTCTCTTGTCTCTAGCATCTCTTTTCTTTTTGCACTGGTGAGTTGAAGCATTATGTTATTAGGGACAAAAAGTTGCATAACTCCTTCATGATCCTTCATATGTGGCAGTTTTGTGTACATGCTGCAAGAATACCTGGTTTTCAGTGGTAGTTTTTATACATCAGTTCACTCAAAGATACTAATTTCTTGCACTAACTGCAACTGTGTGCAACCATCCAACCAATTCCTTGTTCACCGAGTGGCCAGTTTAGAGACAAGCATGTCTTGTGGGACGATGTCAAATGCTTGGCACAAGTCCAAGTAGGTGGCATCAGTCACTCTTCGCAGACCTATTGCTGCTGTATCCCCATCATAGGAGGCCACTAAATTTGTCAGGCACAATTTGCCCATAGTGAAGCTATGGTTGCTGTCACAAATCACCTGCTTATTTTCTATATGCCTTAGAATAGCTTTCAGGAGAATCTGCTCCATAAGCCTGCTGGATAGGAAGAGGAGACTGGTGGGCCCATAGTCCCCTGGGTCTTCTTTTTTTACCCTTTTAAAATATGGGGGTTACGTCTCCCTTTTTCCAGTCAGTGGGAACTGCCTAGGACTACCATGACTTCTCAAATATGATGGATTATGGCTTAGCCATTCCCACTGCCAAATCCCTCAGGTCCTCCAGATGTATGTCGTCAAGTCCAATGGGCTTATACACCTTCACATTCCCTAGATAGTCTTGAACCTGATCTTTTCCTACAGCATGTGGTTCTATGTTGTTGTCTCTCCAACCGATATTGGGGTGGTTGAACCCTCATGGGGTGGTCCTGCCCATGAGGACCAGAGCTTGTGAATGTGAGGCCACTGCAGTCTATCTATCTGTCTGTCTGTCTGCCTGTCTATCCAGCGCCCCATCCACTCCATGTCCGTGGATAGGTGTGCACAGCAGGATTATAATGTTACCTGCAATTGCCCTCCCTGTGCTTTTAGTCAGCACTTCATCCATCCCCACTATGAAACTCTATGTGCTCCAGGTGGTCATTGACATAGATGGAAACACTGCCTCCTTGTCTCCTTTGCCAGTCTTTCCTAAAGAGCTGATATCCCTCCATTCCAACACTCCAGTCACAGGCGTCATCCCACCATGTCTCTATCATGCCAATAAGATCCCAGCCCTGCACAATCATATTGTCTCTGCTTGTTTCCATGCTTTTAATTTTTTCTTTGTTTATTGTTTCGTTTGTTTGTCTTGTTTCATTTTGGGGTGTTTTTTTCTTCTTTAGGATGGTGAGCCAGTTAGACCAGGAGTAGCAATGACAGACCTTGCTACTGGGTTGTACACATATGGAGCAATAATGGCTGGTTTACTTCAGAGGTATAAGACGGGAAAAGGACTACACATTGACTGCAATCTCTTGTCAACTCAGGTAGGAGCTGTAAAAAAATTGCTTTTAATTGTGTAGATGCTTGAACCTAAGAATACCATTTGCATATAAATTAACGTGCATTAGTTAGTATAACTAATGACATCAATAATAACGCTATCGCTCTCTTAACCTGCCACTCTGGTAGTGACCATTTTATACAACATGGTTATTATTATTACTGCACTAAGTTTGGTTTTCACTTTTTGCAAAGGGCTGCCATGTTCTTTGAAAACACAGGTTAATGAAGGTTTATAATATCATAGAGATTGTAACAGTTATAGTGAGTATTTGAAGACAGACAAGCCTAAGTGGTGAAACCAATGTTGAAAGGAAGGCTTTGGCACTGGGTAATGTTACTTCTAGAGCTACTGAATAACTTGTGCAAAATCACCCAGGGTATTAAAGTATCACCTAAGTTTCAAAGTAATGTAATCCAGGAGGTCTGCCTTTTGGCCCTGGCAGTTAAAAGAATGAAGTACGCTTGAAGATGCAGCCTTTTTCCTAGGCATTAAAGGCAAAATTGTTTTGATCATGAAAGATGTAGCATATACTACACATAATGAAAACTTTAACTCTTCTTTGAATATTTGAGCACCACTGGTGCAATGATTTATAATTTCTAAAAAGCAAGTGACGTTGATATGAGCTGCATATGATCAAACAATATGTTGTCTTGCTGATGTAGGTACTTGCTGGTACCAGCTGGACACATGGTACAGAGGAATTTTTGTTTAAGTAAAATGTTTAAGTTAAAATGTATGTCTAATTGTATACAGTCCTAATAAAAGCAACTACAGTGCTCCATTGTTTTAATCTTTATTCAATTGTATTTTTTTTCATGTTATACCTGTCATTACAGTTGAGAAATGACAGTGCCCGTTGTGCTAAAAGTTGGCCCAGGTGTGAGCAAGAGGTTGGACACCTGTACCATTGTATAGTAACAGTGATTAAGACTAATTATTGCATTTGCTCTTGTTTTAGTGCCTACTGCTTTTGTCTGAATAACTACTGAAATCAGAAAGGAAGGGAAATCCTTGCTTAAATCAATAAAGAACTTCTCATTTATTTCAGAACAATTGTTTGTAAGAACTGAACTTAAATATATTTGCCAATGTTGTATCTGTATTGGAAAAATGTTTAGAAAAAAAAAGTTCAGAAAAATATTTAAAATGTGTATTAAATGCTTATTAAATATTTTCTGTATATATGGATGTAGGGGGTGTTTATGTTTAAGGTATTGCCATATATTATGGCAGCTGCTCCTTGATCTTTTTAATTTCAAATTTTATAAAAATACTTCTGATAATTTTTATTGATTTCCAGAGTAATTCTGGGAGGGGTGTGTGTATTTAATTCCTTGTTCCACTGGTTTTTGGCTTTTTTTTTAAATGAAGTCTTCTTGATTATTATTCAATATTTTATCAAGTGCTAAAAGCAAGGAGAGTTGAAGTTAGGTGTTTCTCTAGCTGTCTTATTTCATATTATTTTGTTATCTTATATACCTTCTCTATATAATCCTTTTCCTTGATTGGGGTAGAGTTGTCTATGCACAGAAGTGTTCTTATATTGCAAAATTTCCATCTGAACTTGTGCATCATCATCCTTTAGGCCACTCACTAGCATACACAAGGAAGAGTTTGAAGACCTGGATAGATGTTGGTGAACAAAGCATGTCACATGGTGTTTGTCTTCTACATGATTAGTTGAAGCAGTGCTAAATGGTCAAGAAAAAGCTTATTAGTGTTTCAGGGTTTTTTTAAACAGTAACCACTTCCCTGCTTATCATCAAATTATAGTTTTCTAAAAGTTATTAAGAAGTAATTCCATAAATGCACACTCTCATTGAAAAAGAAATGTTTTTATTAACTTCAGTGTTGAGTAAATGAAATTCAAATAATTTGGTATATTGGGACAGAATATGGATAAAAGATGTTATTCAGAAAACAGCTCTTTTGTTTTAGATGACCCTATTGCTTCAGTTAATTTTAGGGTGTTGGCCCAAGACTGTAATGAGAACATCTATTAAATTGGAAGAAGTATTTATGGATGAGGTTCTAAAGTAAAAAAAAACCAAAAAACAACATGTGATTAATCCCATTAAAAAGATGAGTTAAAATGAATGAAGAAAAACATAAGTGGCAGCTGAGTCTCTCTCAGAACATCTAGTTTCTTGGTTCGTTTTCTTTCTTTTTGTAAGACTGGTGGTTACTTATAAGTCTTTAAGGGTGAGTGTCTCTACTAGGAAAGAGTAGTACAAATCTGAAAATTAATGTAAATAAATAAATCCTCTTGCAATACTTCTGATGGTAATGAGTTTTTTTAAAGGAAGTTAGACAATTATTGTGATATGATCAGGGTCTTTAAAGATACATGTTTCCAAAGAGATTTTAGTTTTACCTCCCAGTTAGGTATCTAAAGCTAGCTTTTCCTCATGTGATGAATGTTTAAAAAGAAGGACTTTTTGAAGTTTCTCATTGATGCTGCCAAAAAAATAAGGAACTTAAAGTTTTAGACTTTCAGTTTATTAGGTTCTTGTTGGTGTTGATTAATGGTAGGAACTGGAGGTCAAACAGAGACATTGTGATAATTTTTCCTTGAGCAAGAGTTTTGCTGAAGTGTAGTAATTTTTATGAGAAAAAAAGGAATCTTCTATGTGTACTGAACCATCCTATTTATAGTGTTTTGACAGCAGGGTCTTGTATGAAACTTCTTGGTTTTGCCAGCATTTCATGCACTGAGCTAATATAGCAGTGTGGTTAGATTTTTTGTTCCTCCCTTCATCTGAACTGAAAATTGTGAATCTGGCCAATACATATGTCTTCATTGTTCAGTGTTGATGACTGTGATGATATTAGAAAGGAATAAAAACTCCAGTCACTCATGTAATTAGAAAATCTTGAAAACTGTTTGGTTTGTTTTATACAGAAAACATAGCATCTAAATGTCCATCTGTGTCTGCGCTATCACTTTTCTGCATGCTTTGCAAAAATACAAGAGGGTTTTTTTTTTTGTGGATGGGAGGGCTAGAGAATGCTTTTGATACTAATATTCTGCAGACATGCAAATAACAAAGATCACTGAACTAAATTCAACTGCCAACAAAACTGATATGAAACTTTTTTAAGAACTATCCCACTGACTGGCAAGTTGGTTTCATATTTGTTATCTGTGTAGAACCAAATTATAAGTGAGATCCTGTTCTCTGAAAAAATATTATTTTTAGACTATCTTAAAGTATATATCTTTCTTTGAAATTCTGGGTTTTAAAAACTTATTTCTACCAAAGAAGATTTCTTTCCCCACAACAAAATAGGATTCTAGCATTTTTTTTGAACAAGAGATAGGATAACTCTTAGGATGTGGTTTTGTAGCGAGCAGAAACTTTCTATATCTCTCATCTATAAACTTTTAATCCATGTTGTACAATTCCTTTGAAATTTTTGACTTTTAGATGATCCACAGATTTAAGCTCCAGACCTTTCAGCATCTAAATAGTGTCATTTACTGGTAAATAAGAAGGAAGTGGAGTTTGGATTTGGTTGCAATTATGCAATTGTGCCTTTTCTTCTGTTGTGGCTTAAAGAAAATCTCTTGGACGTTTTAATATCCTTCCTGTATTTAATTACGACCAGGCTCCAAGAAATACTGTAATGAGTTGGTTTCATTTGGATTAAAAATCTGCAAGAAATATTTTACATTTAACATTTCTGCAATTTTGAAGAGTTTTTTTTCCCAGATTCCACAGACAGGATAATGTGGTTAATATCGTTTGTATTATATGACTGTTCATCAGACAGTTCTCTGCTTCTAATTACTATAATTTAGTTTGTATTTGCCATAGCAAACACTTAATCTTCTTAAAATGTTGAAGTGACTCTAGAAAAACGTAGAAAATTGGTATACATTTTTTTCTTTATTTCATTTTTGTTCTTAATTAAACAGTTATTTTACTGAGGGAATGATGAGAGTTAGAAGCTGTTAGTTTTTGTTTCTACCTCACATTTTCCCAAGATGATTCTGTTTAAGGCTTATCTATTTAAGGTGCTTTCAGTGCTATCCAGGGCTTTCATGGCATGTCTTTCAGCAATTATTGAGTATAGGTGAAACTGGTTACAATTACATACTGCCTGTAGGACCAATAAGGCATCATAGAATCCCTGAGCACTAAGTTGTGTGGAAATAACAGTTTTGGCACTTAAATACTGCTCAGGTGTTGACTTATATGACTGTACCTTGTTGCTTCTCCGCTTGCTGAGAGTCATGAGTTGTATGAATACCAAAATACCGAAAGAAAATCATCTTTTTTAGAGGTTAGTGCTTCTGGTGATTTTGGAGGCCAGCTATGAGGACTGTTACACAGTTGTCTTGGTTTTGGGTGTGGTTTCAATAAGTGGTTTTTTTACAAGCTTATAAAGCATCATCTTTGCAAAACATAGTATTCTTAATCTCCATCATAATAAAAAAATTGAGAGTGTGCTGTATAGAGATGTCATTTTTTTCACTGTATAGCTCTCATATAGAAAAATAACAAAATCTGAATTAATTTGAACATTTCTTTAAACATATACTGTACTTTAAACACTTGGCCTGTATTCTTGGCAATTTCCATTGAGGACAGCTGTATAACTAAGAACAGAACTTATCCCTCTGGGTTTTAAGCAGCCAGAATTTGATTGAATAGACCAGAAGACCATACACACATGACAGTAACTCAATTTAATATTGGCCTCTGTGGAATTTGTGTTATGATTTCTAATGATTAGTTATGCAGTCATTGGTAGAACATCCTCCAACTGGATCTTGGTTTTATTTAGAGGCTTTCGTTACTCTGTAAACAGAGTACATATTCAAATTGCTAGAGAATTTCTTCTTTAAATGCTACCTAACTGTAAATTCTGTGTCTTTTTGTCTTTGCTACCATTGTTCTTGTGCTAAAGAAACCAAGTCTGAATGAGTTGCAGCTTAATTTTCCTGTGTTACTCTGCCTTTGTCATTAATTAGAAAAAGACTTGAAAAGAGATAGAAAAAATATGCCCCTTTATTACTAAAAAAAAAAAAATAATATGGCTGCCTGGAGTGGGTAAGGGAGAGAGTTTGAAGACAAAGGAAGACATTTCTTTTAATGAGTTTTTAATTTAGATGACCTTTATGTAAGGGTGTAATCTTGGAAATGGAATCAAGATGTTTATTACCAGCAGATCAGATTTCAGAATCATGCTGAGTATTAGGAGAAGGACAATATAGGTAAATGAAAAGAAAGGGGAATGATTTAAGCAACTACTAGCAAAACAAATACATTTAGTGTACCTCAAAATCTGACCTGCCCCTCTAAACTCATAGAAGTTTCAGAAGTCATTCTATAAGTTCATCATCAAATTAGGATAGATGCGGTGGTGTCAGATTTCTTTAGCCCGGCTAGCTCCCAGCACTGTCAGCGAGAGTGGGCTGCTCCCAGAGAACTGGTGAATCCAGGGTGCGGCTGTGGGTCATGACTGCTCTACAGCATGAGAAAACTGCATTGGGGATAGGGCTGCGCTGAGGGTAGAGGCAAGGAATCAGGGAGAGGTCCTCTGTATGTTTTCCAAAGGTGTTTATTCCCCGGAGGGTCAGGGACAGGAAGACCGATAACAAAGGCATATATCAATTTATATATGGGGGAGGTCCCAGGGGAGGGTACAAAACTTTAACTAATGGGGAAGAGACAGGGGAGAAACACAAGGCAGGGAATACAGGGGAGGAGAGCTGTTTAAACAAACCAATGGGGCCTCGAAGGATACAAAAATGACAGGGAATTCTCTAGAGAAAGGGGCAGGTATAAGGGAGGATTGACATTCAGTGGGAGGAGGAACATGCAACATTCAGGAGCAAAGGGCAGGTCTTTGGGAGGATGGACAACTAGGGTGAAACCAATGACATGGGGGAAACGATCAATCCATTGCAGATAAAATATGTAATAACAATACAAAGTAGGGAGGGTTGCAGAAGTGACCATTAAAACTGAATTACACTTGAAGAAACAATAAAAACACACCGCAACAGATAGAGCCCTTCAACACATTGTGCTCCATTTATTTATGTAAACAACAAGTAAAAGGGTTGTAACTTGATGGAAGAGGTTTCAGTTTTATGTCGTGGAAAATTTTAAGTTAGCAAGACAGCTGATTTTTATGTGCTGTTGAAGCTCTGGAAATCTAATAGACCTTAAAAAGTGTGGCATTTTTGGGTATGGTGATAGAACTCTAGCTAAGGTTTCAAGACTGCTTAGTTTGATTACTTCAGAAATCTCTCATTAAAATTTCTCTGTAGATTATAATTTATTAAAAAAAAAAAAGGTGAAGTAAAGGACGATGCTTAAACACATTTACACATTTGAAATAATGACTTCCTTTGGTCCGATGAGGTCCTGCTGCCAGAATTTCTCTTTGTATTCAGCAGAGTATTGTTTCTGTATTCAGTATTGGTATTGGCTAATCAGTTGGATTGCAGACTCTTTAGAGAAGTGACATGTGATTAAGCTAAAAGTCACAATTTATTACTTATGTTATAGTAAAAGCTATAAAAATGAGTTCAGACTCTAGTTTAGGACTTCTAAAACAGGTATCCATTAAACTGCATAGAAGTCATAGAATCATCAAGGTTGAAAGAGACCCTTAAGATCATGAAGTCCACTTGTCAACCCAGAACTACCACTATAGCCCCTAGACCACTAAATCACATCATCCAGATCCAGTCACCACTTAGACATCTTCAGGGATGGTGACTCCACCCTGGGCAACCTATTCTAATGCCTGGCCACCCTAACACTGAATTTTTTTTCCTAGTATCTGAATCTCCCTTCTCTCATCTTAAGGCCATGTCCTCTAGTCCTGTCGCTGAAGGCACAGGAGAAGAGACCAGTCCCTACCTCACCAGAACCTCCTTTCAGGTAGTTTTAGAGAGCAATGAGGTCCCTCCTGAGCCCCCTCTTCCTGAGAATAAACAACCCCAGCTCCCTCAGCCATTCCTCATAAGAAACATTTTCCAGACCTTCACAAGCCTTGTTGCCCTTCTTTGGGCACACTCCAGCATCTCAATGTCCTTTCTAAAGTGAGAGGCCCAGAACTGAACACAGTACTCCAGGTGTGGCTTCACCAGTGCCGGGTACAGGAGGGTGATATCTGCCCTGGTCCTGCTGACCATACTGTTCTTCATACAGGTCAGGATGCCACTGATCTTCTTGGCCACCTGGGCACACTGCTGGATCATACTGAGCGTCCCCAGGCCCCTTTCTGCTGAACTGCTCTTGAGCCACTCCTCCCCAAGCTTGTAGGGCTGCAAGGCCTTGCTGGGACCTGAATGTAGGACCCAGCACTTCCCTTTTGTCCTCATCATGTTGTCCTCAGCCCACTGACNAGACCCTTAAGATCATGAAGTCCACTTGTCAACCCAGAACTACCACTATAGCCCCTAGACCACTAAATCACATCATCCAGATCCAGTCACCACTTAGACATCTTCAGGGATGGTGACTCCACCCTGGGCAACCTATTCTAATGCCTGGCCACCCTAACACTGAATTTTTTTTCCTAGTATCTGAATCTCCCTTCTCTCATCTTAAGGCCATGTCCTCTAGTCCTGTCGCTGAAGGCACAGGAGAAGAGACCAGTCCCTACCTCACCAGAACCTCCTTTCAGGTAGTTTTAGAGAGCAATGAGGTCCCTCCTGAGCCCCCTCTTCCTGAGAATAAACAACCCCAGCTCCCTCAGCCATTCCTCATAAGAAACATTTTCCAGACCTTCACAAGCCTTGTTGCCCTTCTTTGGGCACACTCCAGCATCTCAATGTCCTTTCTAAAGTGAGAGGCCCAGAACTGAACACAGTACTCCAGGTGTGGCTTCACCAGTGCCGGGTACAGGAGGGTGATATCTGCCCTGGTCCTGCTGACCATACTGTTCTTCATACAGGTCAGGATGCCACTGATCTTCTTGGCCACCTGGGCACACTGCTGGATCATACTGAGCGTCCCCAGGCCCCTTTCTGCTGAACTGCTCTTGAGCCACTCCTCCCCAAGCTTGTAGGGCTGCAAGGCCTTGCTGGGACCTGAATGTAGGACCCAGCACTTCCCTTTTGTCCTCATCATGTTGTCCTCAGCCCACTGACTGAGCCTATCCAGGTTTCCCAGCAGAGCCTTCCTACTCTTGAGCAGATCAACACTCCCACCCAACTTACTGTTTTCTGCGAATTTACTGAGGGTGCCCCGAATCCCCAGGTCTGGATCATCAAAAAAGATGCTAAACAGGGACCCCTGCATGCAAAACTGAACCCCAGGGAGCACCCATCACCAGGTGGATTTAGTTCCATTCACCATAACTCTCAGGGCCTGGCCATCCAGCCAGGTTTCTACCTATGGAAGTGTTCACCCATCGAAGCCACGAGCAGCCAGGTTGCTAGGAGGATGCTGTGGGAGACTCTGTCAAATGCTTTACTGAAGTCTAGATAGAGTACATCCACAGCCTTTTCCTCATCTACTAAGTGGGTCACTTGGTCATAGAAGAAGATCGGATTGGTCAAGCAGGACCTGCCTTTCATAAATGCATGTTGGCTGGGCTTGATCTCCTGACTGTCCTGCATGTGCCATATAATGGCACTCAGGATGAGCTCTTCCATAACCTTGGTTGGAACTGAGGTAAGACTGACAGGGCTGTAGTTCCCTGAATTGTCCTTCAGATGAAGGATGTAGATTGTAGATTGGCTTTACGTTTGTTACTTTCCAGTCAGCTGGAATGTCTCCATTTAACAAGGACTGCTGGTAGAGGACTGAGAGTGGTTTGACAAGTTCTTTTCCTTCCCTTATTACTCTGGGGTAGATCAATGGGATCATCAATATGAGTGTCTAGTCAGAGTTCAGTTATTTGTAAAAATGCTTTGCCTTGCTTTGAATGAATTTGAAAGTACCAGATTTCTCTAATAAATATATTTGAAGTTATTTTTATTCTGGTGTTTTCTGTGATAAAACATTTTGGGTTTTTTTGTGATACTACTTAAATATTTTTGTAGATTGATGAAATAATAACTTCCTTCTTCAGGGTATCATTTACAATGTTGCCACTACTTAAAAAGCATTATGTAGAAGTGCCATATTTTGACTCCAGACTCATTGGTCATACTCAAGTCAGATAGAACTTTGGACCACATTTCTATGATTTGCATGCTGTGTAACAGCTTAGTAGATGAACTACGTCTGCAATGTGAACAGTATTAAAATACTTAAAAGAGCATTATGGGCATTGTTTAATGCTACAGAGACACAGAAATTATAATCTTGTAAAACATCCTATTTCAAACATTTCATTCAATTGCATAGATTTGTTTCTTGTGACGTCCCTATAGTGCATTAGCACCATTAGCACCATTAAGTACTTAATGGACAGTGAATGGAGATTTTCAGTGTTAGAACTAAAGCCTTTGTTGTTCTGCTGAGGTAATGCTGTAATGAATGGGAGATTTTGCTTTGTTAATAGGTAGAAAACATTTACACATTTATCACACAACCAAATAGGCATGTCTTGTTTCTTTATGTGCCTCCCTGTGCATCAAATGAAAAGTCTAAAAATCTACCTGTTTGCACTGCTGCAGCACAAGCTGTTGAAATTACTATTATATTTTATTTTTGTATTTGTTTACTACAGATAAGATGAAAATGACAATGTCAGTAGACAAACACACCTAAGATTGTTTTTTCCATGCAAGTATTAATGCTGATAAATGTGGGGAACAAAAAGATGAGTTCTGTAAATGGTTAGATGTATGCATATTTTCATTGTAAATGACGCTGTTCCTATCATAAGATCAAAAGTGAAAAGTGCCTTAATACAGCTTGTTTTGGATGTTGACAGCTTTCCATGGATAAGCATCCTTATTACTGATAAAATAAAAAATAGTATCCTTCACAAAATGTATGTAGCATCCAGTTTGGAGTCTCTGGATACTACACTATTGTAAACAAGAATAAAAATTGCTATAGTTATTCTGATGCCTGGTTTCACAGGTAATTAAATTTTATATGAGCAAGATCTGTTTGTCTTTATCATATTTTTATGTTTTCTTGTTTCCATTCTCAGTCATCAAATATAGCTATCATTTTTTGAATAGAAAGTAATCATTTAGGTTGGAAAAGAACTTTAAGATCATCAAGTAACTCAGAACTGCCAAGTCCACCACTAAATCATGCCCCTAAGTGCCACATCTTTTAAACACCCATAGAGTGTTAAATAGAGTGACTCCACCACTTCCCTGGGCAGCTTGTTCCAATGGCTGACAACCTTTTCTGTGAAAAAATGTTTCCTATTATCTAATCTAAACCTCCTGGGTTTAGAGACCTTTTCCTCTTGTCCTGTCACTTGTTGTTGCCTGGGAGAAGAGACTGGCTCCCCTACTTCACTACAGCCTTCTTTCAGGAAGTTGTAGAGAGCAATAAGGATCATCTCTGAGCCTCCTTTTCTCCAGTCTGAACAATTCAAGCTCCCTCAGCTGCTTCTTATAAGACTTATGCCCCAGATCCTTCACTAGCTTCACTGCCCTTCTCTGGACATGCTTCAGCACCTCAATATCTTTCTGGTAGTGAGGGACTCTAAACTGAGCACAGGATTTGAGGCTGCACCAGTTCTGATTATAGAGCACTGCCCTGGTCCTGTTGGCCACACCATTCCTGATACAGGCCAGGATGCCATTGTCCTTCTTGGCCACCTGGGCACACAGTGGCTCATGTTCAGCTGCTGTCAACCAGCATCCCCAGATCCTTTTCTGCTGCCCAGCTTTCCAGCCAGTCTGCCTGCAGCCAGTAGTGCTGCCTGGGATTGTTGTGAACGTGTTGTGCAGGATCTGGCACTTCTTGTTGAACCTCATTCCAGTGGCTTTGGCCCATTGATCCAGCCTGTCCAGGTTCCTCTGCAGAGCCTTCCTACCCTCCAGCAGATCATCACTGCTGCCCAGCTTGGTGTTCTCTGCAAACTGACTGAGGGTGCATTTGGTCCCCTTGTCCAGCGCATTGTTAAAGGTGTTAAACAGAACTGGCCCAAATACTGAGTCCTGTGGAACTAGTGACCAGCTGGATATAGCAACATTCACCAAAACTCTCTAGGCCCAGCCATCCAGCTAGTTATTTTATCCAGTGAAGAGTGCACGCATCCAAGCCATGAGCAGAAGAAGACTGTGAGAAAATGTCTAAGGCTTTGCTAAAATCTAGGTAGACAACAGCCGCAGCTTTTCCCTCATCCACTTAGTGAGTTGCCTTGCCACAGAAGATCAGGTTGGTCAAATAGGACCCTGCCTTTCATAAACCTATACTGGCTGGGCCTGATCCCCTGGTTGTTGGGCACATGTGGCATGACGATCCTATGCCTGAACCTTTAGGTGTTCCTTCCTGTAGGATATGCAGCCTTCCTAGATTCCTCTGTCCTATAGGACTTCTTCCCAAGGGACTTTCTCAACCAATCTCCTAAACAGGCCAAAGTCTTCCCTATGGAATTCCAAGGTAACTGTCCTCTCCTTCCTTCTGCAAGAATTAAAAATTCTATCATTTCATGCTTGCTATGCTCAAGACAGCCTTCCACCCCCACCCAGAATTTCCTATCTGTTCACAAAACAGCAGGTCCAGAGGGCCCTTTCCCTGGCTGGCTCTCACCAAGTGCATCAGGAAGTCATTTTCCACTTACTCCAGACTCCTAGACTATTACCTCTTTGTTGTGTTGTATTTTCAAGACATCTAGTATGTTGAAGTCCTTCATGAGAACAAGGGATAGCAATTGTGAGACTTCTGCCAGCTGCTCATTGAATATTCCATCTACCCTTTATCCTGGTTGGGTGGTCTATAAGACTGCCACCAGGATGTCTGCCCCGTTAGCCTTCTTGATTCTTACTCATGAATACTCAACCCTATCCTCACCATCATTTAGCTCTAGAAAATCAAGACGCAAAATGTGGTATAGTGTTAGAGAAACCTGTATACAATGTAGCAGAATAAACTTTTTGTACGTTGCATTTTGCCTGGACTTAGTAAAGCTATGTGAAATACAGAACAGAATGCACTTAATATTTCAATGCATATATAGTCTTTCTTCAGAGGGAATAAAGTCTTAAAATAATTGTAGAAGCTTACGGCTAAAGTTGTCTGATATGTCTGTTATCAACATCTGATTTCATTTGTTAGAACACTGCCAAAGTTTTAACTGTTCTGGCTGATTTTTCTATGTCATGGAAAAGAAAAGGGATTTGTTTTCAAAGTTACTTTAAAATGATTCATCTGTTTCCAGGATCATGTTATGGGAAAAGCCATTGATAGGCTTTTTTGGTTATTTTCCTTTTTCCTTTTTTTCCTGCATGAGAAACCCAGTGCCTTCAGGTTTTGGATTTTGCACAGAGTATACACACTAAGTTTGGAGTTCTTGGTATTTTTAACCCTAATACTCTACTTAATAGGTTTGTTTTTTTTTTAAGTAACGTATTCCTTAGTGATGTTCCTTTGTAATTATGAAGCTGAAACAAGATTTTTTTCAATTATTGACATAGTATCCTCCTTTATGCTTTCAAAAAAAAAAAAAAAAAAAGACTAGTGTTTTATTGTAATCAAGAAAATGAAATTTATTCTTCCTTTTAGAATGTGTCTTTCTTCAACTGGAGCTCATTTAAAAGAAATATTTTTTTTTTGTTTCCTTTTCCTCTTTAATGCCAGTGCTGTCTAATAGCTTCTATGGTCAGGATTTTTTATTTTTGATCCTCCACCTAAAATTCATCTGAGTGTGTAGAAGTTAATTTTTTGTTTGTTTGTTTGATTGCCTGTTTAATTGGAGACTGAGGAGAGATAGGAGTCCATTTAACATGAACTTACTCTTGAAACTCTGTGCTGAATACATACTTTCGAAATTACAAGTCCTACATTTGTTAGTTGCATCAATCTTTGCTATTGTTAATGCTAATTGAATCTTAATCCGGAGCTGATCTCCATATTATGGGAAGCATCCATTCTGGTCTTTTATAAGCTCTAAATAGCTCATTAAAAATAATTCGTAGATCAGTTCTTTTTTTATTGTTTCATTTCACTGAATATAGCAGTTATCTGTGATGCAAATGCATTGTGTTTTTGAAGATGTCTCGGTTTCTCTATTTACATAGTCTAAACTTTTTTTTGATAAAGCAAAAGATGTTATCAGACAGCATTTTCAGGCAAAAAAAGTATTTATACAACTGTGTACCTTAAAGTCTGTTTGCTCTTTTTATCTACCTTAACCTCTGAGAATTCCTATTCTAGATAAGGTATTCAAATACATTACCTTTTATTTTCTTATTTTGTGGTTTGGGGTTTTTTTATTGTTTCTGGTTCAATTACACCTCTGAGCACATCTTTTGTGTGACTGTGATTTGCTGTGTGCTAGTGGTCAGGTGGCTAACTTGAAACAGCAAATCCCCCACACTGCATGTGATTACTGGCACGGATATGGATACCTGCCTAAGTGTCTGTTTGGAAGGTACAAGAATGGTACAAGAATGTTTTAAGATTATTTGTTATTTGTCATTAAATAGTTGATTTTATCTTAACAAGATTATAGTTGTGGCTAGAATTATGCTATTTATGGATACTTCAGTGCTAGGAGTTTTCTTTTGTGAAGGGTGAATCCATAAAAATTTCCTGGAGTTTTTCATTAAGAGAAATCGGTGTCACTGAGTAGAAAACATTTTTTACCAAAGCACAGTGTTCATAACATGACCGCAGACATTTTCTAAAAATTCTCTTTAATAGTATTATGCCTTGGCCTACATGATAGTAGTTTTACTTTTTTTAGTTAACTTTTGCAGGCCAGACCTGTTGCTTTGATGCAGGGATACCATGGATGAAGCAGTAGAATCTTGCTCCTTTGTGGGCAGTGGCTTTGCTGTGTACTTGCAGCTCTGCCCTGCCTATAAGTGTATGTTACTCTTGAACTGATTTTTAGCTTCTGCAGATCTCTTAACTTCGAGCTAGATGGGTGATAGCCTGAATGTAAGGTGATGTTTGCTGATAGCACCTGGGAGTGCTGTGGTTTCCTGCTGGACCCCTGCATGACGAGCTGCCTTGAATTTTGGCAGCTCTCTTGCCTCTGTACATGGCTGTGGTTTCTGCTGCCCAGTTCATTCTTGCAGGAGTTTGAAACACAATTCCCTGTCTAAAAAGTGATAGAACACCACCGTTCATTGTGGTATAGTGTCATATCCTGAAACCGTTGGGTCAATGCTTAGGAATTGCGTAATTAGCTGGAAGAGTGGGGGTTGCCTAGTAGAGATAGAGTTTTTGGGTTTTGATGTGGGTTTTTGGGGTTTTGGGGGTTTTTGGGGCAAAAATGACTCAAGGAGCAAGATCTGAGAGTCATGAGATGCACATGTACATGGAAGCAGCTTCTGTAAGGACAATAGGGAATAACTGCAAAAGCAAAATTAGTCACAGTCAAATGTTATCAGTGTCAAAATACTTATTAGAGAAAACATAACCAGTAAAATCAGTCATTAGGAAAATACTGGCATAGGATCAGTGACTTTAAGACACCTTTTATAGTGTGCACCAAATGTGGATTGTGTTCTTATGTTCACATTTTTCTCATGTAAAGATTTTTCTCATTTTTCATCATGTAAAGATTTTTTTAATATGTCACCAGAAGTATGGAAAAGGTGCAAATGGAAGATTATTGGCCTCTGCACAACAGAAGGCAATGGAATTTTCTAGAATTATTTCTTTCCTACAAAGCTGTAAATTAATAATGGTGTTACTACTTCTGTAGCATAGCAAAAGATAAGTTACCTATGCCAGTGTAAAATGCCTGAGTCTCAAAGTTCCTAAGTCTACATGCTTGCTTTAAGAAAAAGCAAACAGAGAATGAGACAGAAATAAATTAACTTGGCTTAGAGTCACAACATTGTTAAGATATGTGGCAGGACAGCAGACAGAAAATTGGAGAGGGAAGAACGTAAAGAATATAATTAAAAGGTTACTTTCTCTTTCCAGTTACCTGTCTTCTTTTGTTATTCATATACACTTGTTGAAATTGCATGTAAATGATTGATTGACTCACCAAACTCATTGTAATAAATTATGTTTGATGTGCTGTCATGGAAAAAAATCTTTTGAAATTCTGTCTCTTTTCTTTGTCTGCTGACCTTGTAGCTTTTAATATCTTGTTTCCCATCTGTCTGACTTAATCATAATCTGAGCATAACTTTTCAGACCTTAATGCAGCTCTCTTTTTGTTCTGATTTAAGTAAGTCTCTTACACAAATATGGGATTTGGCCATCAGCAGTAACATTAGAAAGGAATGTTGAAATATGTGTTCCCTTTACTGATGTGAAATAAAGCAACGCTTATCTGTAGATATTTGATAATGCATATTTACAGTGCATAGATCTGTCTCTACAAGCAAATGAATACAGAGATCGTGTGTCATTGCATTACATCTGCTTTAATGTTGTAAGTTCAAAGGTTACTTTTAAGGATTATTTCTTAATTAAAGGAGAAAGGAAATGGGTCTATAAGGTTTCAGGAAAGCAGTTTGAAGCATAGATTTTAAAAATACTTAGCTGAGTATGTCATATAGATGTACCCAAACTCCAGTTTGAGAGATTGATTGTATTATAGATCTTTCTACTGCAAGAAGTGTCTCTATCAGCGAGGTCCTGAGTCTTGAATTACAGGGCAGTTTGGAGAAATAGACTTACATTGTTACTTTTTTTTTTCTAAAGGATATACTGTCTATAAAAATGTTCATTTGGGATATCTTGTTTATGCTTTTAGTTCAGCAATTTGCTTAACAGCTGTAAGATATAGGTAGATCAATTCTCCGTGTTCTTTATTAATTACATAAATTGTATATGCTGAAAGGTTTTTTTGGACAGTGCCTTATTAGTGGGACTAAATCTTTGGAGAGGCCAAAGATAATGAACTGACCCAGGAAAGGGAAAGGCATGGTAGGGGAAAGTTTCATGGGTGCAGTAGAAATAGAATCATCTTCTAAGTATGCAGAGCTTGTCATGTGGCAAAAGACCACAGAATTCACTCAATGGTGTATTTTTACATAAAACACAAAACACTGATATATTTACTTTATTGTGGTCTATATAAGCTTATTTGTTTGGTGATGATACTACAGCTACTGCCTCTGCCAATAATTAATTTTGTCTGGCTAATTTGACTATGAAAAAGGTACCAAAATCAGAGAAGGAAGTCAGAGGAAGCCAAAAGCTTTTTTCCTTCACTATTTGTTGAAAAAACAAAAGTAAGAAAACCAGTTTTGTAGGCTACATAGGCGTATGCAGTCAAGCAAGTGGTCAGTACATTGCCTGAAATGGAATTATTCTTCATACTAAGTACCTAGTTGAACTGAGACCTTGATATAGCCTGAGCAACTGTTAGTTGCTTTCAACTCTACAGTTCCAACAACGCCATCTTTACTAAGGTCTGACTTCTGTGGCATTTTTGGTCTTGCTACTTGCTACTGAAACAAGTGTGAAGCAGATGCTTTAGTGGTGAAATGTCAATATTTAGTGAGCATTATGTTTTAATCCCTTTTTTCTTAGTGTACTGTGAACAAATACTTTGGAGAAATCTAGATGTTTGTTTTTTTCCGTTACTGAAAATATTACGTTCATCTCATCAATGAAGCTGAAGCAATTTGCAACACCGTGTTAAGAAGATATGTATTTTTAGGGATAAAAGTCTTTTTATGAAAAATTCTGTTTTTGAAACTCCAATCTCTTATTCTATAGCATATAATGCAGAAACAAATGGATAGCATGAAATCTTGGCTCAGTTACATTCAATATCAGTATTTTGAGATTTCTGTTTCACTAGGTTTTAAT
>WEZZ01026854.1:1461-22755 GCA_013400585.1 Chloropsis cyanopogon | reverse complement strand
CCTCTCAGGCATCCACCTGTTCCCATGTGGGTCACCTCCACGGGCTGCAAGTGAACCTCTGCACCCCCATCGTCCTCTATGGGCTGCAGGGGCACAGCTGCCTCACCATGGTCTTCACCATGAGCTGCAGGGGAATCTCAGCTCCAGTGCCTGGGTCATCTCCCTTCTTCACTGACCTGAGTGTCTACAGAGTTGTTCCTCTCACATGTTCTCACTCTGTTCTTCTCTGACCACAATTACATCTGCGCAACAAATTTCTTTTTTTCCTTCTTCTTAAATAAGTTATCACAGAGTTGTTACCACCATTTCAAATTGGCCCAGCCTTGGCCAGCATTGGCTCTGCTGGACATGGGGGAAGCTTCTGGCAGCTTTGCAGAGAAAACATCTCTGTAGTCCCCTGCTACCAAAACCTGGCCACAGAAACCCAGTATATTAAAAGACATTAAGCTATTAGAGAGCATCCAAAGGATGTCAGCAAAGATGGTGAAAGACCTTGAGGGGAAGCCATATGAGGAGCATCTGAGGTCACTTGTCTTGTTCAGCCAGCCCTGAGGAGGATGAGGTGACACATTATTGTAGTCTCCAATAATCTCATGAAAGGAGGCCGAGGGGCAGTTACTGACCTCTTCACTTTCAGCACCCAAGGGAACAGCTTGACTCTAATCAGGGGAGGTTTAGGGTTGGATGTCAGGAAAAGGTTTTTCACCAAGAGAGTGGCTGCACACTGGGACAGGCTTTCCAGGGAAGTGGTCACAGCAACAAGCCTGAGCGTTCAAGAAGTATTTGAACAATAGTTTCATGCACAGGGCGTGACTCTTGGGTGTGTCCTGTGCAGGGCCATGAGTTGGACTTGATGGTTCTGATGGGTTCCTTCTAAGTCAGGATAGTGGAAGGATTCTATATTTTTTAAGATCAGATCTAAGGGTTCCTTTTTGCAAGAGGATTTTCATGGCAAAGACAAGGGGAGCAAGACTTCTAGATTTTTACAAAACTTATTTGTTGCTACCAGATTATTAGAGGATTTCATTGCCATGATCACTGAGTAGATGCACTGCATGCAATTTATTTTCTTCTAAGGGCAGAGTCCTAGACTATATATTGTATACAACTGTCTAGTGGACAGTTGACTACAAAATATTTCTCTTCAACTCTTACCTGTATCATGCATCTCTAGGATTTAATGGTTTGATGTCTGGTTTGCTGGTAATTAGTACATTTTATTTTGTTAGCTCTTTAGTAATGGCAGCAGTTTTCTCTGTCCTCTACCTGATAAATAAATGCTGCTGGATTCTAACTAAGTGAGAACTTCTGGAAAGTTAGAAAGGATAGGCAATGTGTCAAAGAAAATAGGATTTTGATTAGGAGGATGTAGAGCTTTAAAATGTATGTTTGGGTGGGAATGGCTTTAGAAAGAGCAAAATCAGACAACCTGGAAGTTGAATTGGTTTGTACTAAGTCAGGTTCTTCAAAGGGCTTTAGATAATATAGCTGTTTTACATAAACTTTTCCCTGTATAAATTAGATATTCTTGAAGTAAATTTTAATTCTATTTTCAAATATAAGTAGTAGGTATAATGAACCATTAAGAACAGCAACAGCAAATTTTATCTATCCATGAGAGTACAATAGGTGCATTCCATTGAAGATCTGATTAATTCAATATTTTATATAAAACAGTGACCAGAAGTCAATTTTTAATGTAGGATATAAAGATTTCATGTAATGGTAAATCCATGAAACATCTTAGGCATATCAAGTTGCTGAGCTTTCGAACTTCCTCTAGCTAAAAAGCAATACAAACTAAATGCTTTAGAAGGGCAAGTCTCAGATTAGCAATACATTTTAAATTTTAGCAGGTGATTTTTATTTCATATTATTGACTAACTGAAATAGTAGCTTTGTGTATGTGTGTATTCAATGCAAACAAATATCAGGTGTAAAGACAGTTAATAGATATATTAGAATGAGTGACCCAGCAATGTTCGCTGGAAGCCCAGAAAGGCCACAACATCCTGGACTACATTTAAAGAAACACGGTCGATGGACGTTGCGGGAGGTAATTCTCCCCCTCTACTAGGAAGAAATTCTTTACTGTGAGGGTGGTAAGACACTAGAACAGGTTGACCAGAGAAGATATGGATGTCTCATCCCTGGATGTGCTCAAGGCCAGGTTGGACGGAGACTGGAGCAACCTTATCTAGTGGAAGGCATCCCTTCCCATGGCAGGGTGGTTGGAACTAGATCTCCAAGGTTGCTTCCAACCCAAACACAAATTCTGTGGTTCCGTGATTCTATTAGTAAATGTTTTTCTAAGTACATGGTAAAAAACCACAAGATGCATGTGTGGCTATTTAATTAGGCATCAGCTTCACTAAGGTCATTCTTATGGGAATCCCTTGCAATAATTTAGTATTTATTGCACTTCCTCTTTTAATAATACTTGCAGGACAGACAAAACTCCCTATGTCTTAATGGACAGTTCTTAGTTTCTGTGTGGGACTCTGCTAATTTCCCTCCCTTTTTCTGAAGCACTTTGATTTTGCTAGATCAGATAATAAGGGATTACAGATTCATTCCCAAGCTGTTTTTTGTGGTTAAACCAAGTTTCCACTGCACGTTTTCAGAATACTTGATAACTAGATGCCCCACAGAAAAACAACACTTAACTAGATAGCTGGCTTAGAGAGACAGTCCAAAATTTATATCCTGCTTATGTCTGAAAATCCTAACACTTACCCAAATACTTACATACTCAAAACACATATGCTATCATGTGGAAAATTTAGCCCTCATCTCTGATAAATATTTTTGTGAAGTCAGTTTTTAAATTTTAAATACAGTCTATGTTTTCTTATGATTCATGTGTTTCCCAGACATATATTTACTGATAACATAACACACACAGGCTTTCCCTTTCGTAGTCATTATTATCTATCAATGAATTTAGTAGTTAACAGCCAAGTGGAAAAAGTCACTTTATTTGCTCTAAACCTCTGCTTCACTTTATAAGAGGCTTGAAAGATCAAATGTTTAAAGATCACAAACTGTTGCTAGTGTTTGGTTGCTTCCCAGCTACCAATTAATTTTGAAATACATTATTGTACCATGCAACATCTTTCCAATTATGTTCTAAGAAGAATCTGAAATAAATATTTACCCTTTCTTCCCACTTCTTTTCCTCTGTATTTTGTCCCTCTGGTTGTATGCCGAGCTGCTGCAACAATGGAGGTGCAGGTATATTCTGAAGGGTAATTGGATGTCTCCCTGAAGACCAATCAATTGTTGTATATGGATCAATTGAAAACTCAGAAGCTTTCTTTTCTAAATTTTTCAGATTTTGTTCAATTCTAGGACACAGAAACAACTGCAGCTCTCTTTAAAGGGCAAAAATTTACTTTATTTTCTTGTTATAATTTTTGGAACTATGTTAATAGAAGAGATTTCTTTAGGATTAGAAGAAATTTAGAATTAGACTATCAATATCCAGAGTCCATTGAAGTCCTGTGTAATGAGTACAATTCTTTAAGTCCTGGTGAGTTAACACTGAGTAGATCATAGCTTAAAAAAATTCAGAAGATGGAATTTATTAAAAACAAAGTCTCTGATTAAATGTGTTGCTTATGAAATTTTCTAGTGTGTCAGCCCTAGAAACTGCATTCATATATATTCCAAATAAAAGGTTTGTTGCAATAACAGCGAGGTAGCTGTCCTGTATTTCTGCAGTAGATTAAGAGATAGGATGGGTGAATGCTGTGGAGCATCCAGTAATATAAAATGTGTCTAAAGTTGGAAACGTGTAGGAAAAATACTTATCAGATAGAAACCATCTGCAGATCTGAAAAGGAATTCAGATTGCAGACCAGTTCAATTCGTTTGTCTGACATTGTTAATGTAGTTCTACTAGAAGTACAGAGGCCGGCTTTAGGCCCTTGCTTTTGGCTTGAATGGGCCATGTGGTTCTCATGCCAATTCTGCGTCCAAGTGTAGTGGAATCAAAGGGCAAACTTGAATTCATGATCTAAGAAGATTCCTCTGTATTTACTACTATGCTTATGCTAATGGCTGAATAGTTTGCACTGCAGCAGTAAGACAGACCACTCAATTTCAAATATATTATGTAAGCTACAAGAACGGAATGTGAAGGGTGAAGCTTTTTTACTCTACAAAGAAGAAGAAGAAACAATGCTCAGTCTTCTAAAACCAGCTTCAGCATCTGCTTTTATTTCTTGTTCTTTCTATTATCAGCATATTTATGATAGTTCTGTTTGCAGGCTGAGAGCTTTGAAGAAAACAGTGAGAGGTGGTTACATTTTCAGAAGATTCAAAACCTGAAGTGTTCTTTATATTAAAATGATTAACAGAAATAAGGAAAGAATTTCAATAGCTTTTCTCTCCATTGAGAGTACAGCACAAAAAAACCCCTCTGTGTAGGTAAAGTGAAAGTAGTAATAATGTATATGGCAGTGTCCACAGCAAAGTATGCTCATCGTCCAGTTTTTTATACAATCCAAGCAGAAAACTGGCAGGAAAAAAACCACAAAACATTGGAATCTATTATATCTTTACCTTCAGTGCATTTCACCTCATCCTTTACAATTAATTTCCTTCCCTTTCCTGTCATTTTAGTGGTTTATAATCAAAATGGAACATCTTAAACTCTTGACAGGGTGGAAGTCCTTTACTAGTAAGTCTGGTGTGATATGGTTCACTTTTAACACAGAAACTGATGTATAAAAATATAGTTCCTACCATTAACATAGTATATTGAAGTAATACAGCCTGACGCAATACTGGGAAAAATGTAGCAGATTTAATTTTCCTATACCTTCATAAGTGCTGAATTTTATTACTTGGGTGATATTCTTCCTGCAACAAGAAGGAGATTTTGTACCCTATCAGTGAATTTACTCAAGAAAAACATTTGGCCCAAAACTAGAGAACATTTTCCTAGCTACTTAACCACAGGCACTTTGCAGAAGGAAAATGGAAGTCATTATTTTTAAAAGAATAATTCCTATTATTGTAAGACAGAGAATGATTAATGAATTGTATGAATAATATGGATGTTATAACCACCTACTGTTTTCATATCTTACTTAGAAACGTCAAAAGATGAAGCAACAAAATTATTCCAAGTTCATTTCCTTCCAGTTCCCAGCGTCCTACCCAGGCTTAGTAGCTGACAAAGTTCTACTTGCCAAAAGTGAATGGCAGCTGGTATTGTGCTGGCCCAAAAGAGCGATCATCATTTTAGCTAAGGTTATGATGACTCTTCCTGCCATTACAGTTCACAGTTGGCAGAAGACCTACAGCACTGGATCTTTCTAACAAGCTATTCTTATGTACTTGTGTCAGCTCCATATTCCCTACTTTACAGGTTTTTCTTCACTTGGATGTCTTGCTTTCAAGTTACGCATTTTTGCAGTTGACATTTGTTTTAGCAATTTATAACTGTCCTGGGCATAAATCCCAACTCTCAGATTGAAGTGTTATTGGGAGAGATACAAAGAAAAGTCTTCTATAAATCTTTCTGAAGAAAAAAAAAAAAAAAAAAGTTAAAAGAAAAAGTTTTCTGCTTAAATGCTGTGTGGGGATGATGAAACACAGATGGTGGGCAAGTAATACCAGCATGATTGGCATATTTTCACTTATTTTAATTTATACCTGGTTAGGATTTGGATCAGTATCTCTGATAAGAAAACTCTTTGCAGTGTGAATTGTTACTTCGCAGCAATTATTACACTTAATTTTAGTTCAAAATGGAAATAATTTAGCTGGCGTATCAGCTGTAATATTAAATTCAGGTCAATAGATCATATCTGATGTTACCAACAATTACTCAAGAACCTTAAAACACCAACGCTTTTTTGTTACTGACCACCCGCTATATTTAAAGCCCAGAGGGAATTTTACTTTAACATCCAAGTGGCTTTTTTAAACACATTTCACACATTTTCTGCTAGCATTTTGTTCAGATGTTGAAGCACCAAATACAAGATTGTTGTCACCTTGACAAGCGCATTACATTCTCAGATACACATGAATTCCTACAGCAGAGGTGAACAGGCAAGCAGTTATTCTGTGACAGCAGTACTGATAAGAGGAGGTGAACAAAATGTCTCTGTCTGTATTTTTGCCTGTGTACCATATATATATGCTACTGATTTGTTGCAGGGTATGCAAAGAGCCTGTTAGGCTGTCCTTACTACCCTAAGTATGTATTTTATTCTCTTTTTACCTACTGATTGTTTTTTCTTGTTTCTGCAAATAGAAATAGGACTCCTATCTTAATTGACACATCAGGACAGCCAATATTTGTGCTGATTTTGTATAAATGCCCTCTGTTATTGTATTACCACTTAGTTTTCCAACAAGAAATCAGGATTTCTCTTTCTACATGTAAATCATTATTTACTTTCATAGCATGCAGCTGAAAAAAAAAAAAAAGATATAAAATATTTAAGTAACCTTAAAGTCAGTGGAAATAACTGACCCTTTGGAAAATGGCCTTGGGTTGTTTTCCTTTAGAGCAGTTATAGAAACATCAAGGTTAAGAGTTTATCCCTCACTCTTAACATTGTATTTTCACTTCACTGTTACTCCATTGAGTAACTGGATAAAGGTGAAGCTTGAGGAGTGACAAGGAAGGTGACTCTTACAGGAGAAATTGATGTTAGGGTAGAGCTCTCTTCAGTCAGATTAATGGCTTGAATCAATGGATCTGAGATGTCCTTCTGTACCCAGAAATTCCTGCAGTTTCTGGTGTCCTTTTATCTCCATCTTTTGCTGCAAAACTAAAATATATTTTGAAATAATTTTTGAGGGTTTACAAACCAAATAAAGGATATAGATGCCAAACCAGCTGCAGCTTCAGCACAATAGTTGAAAAAAATCAATTCCCAAAGTGTAATTTTTTTAAAGAAATAAAACTAGATGCTATCATTGCAGTTGCGACTTTAAAGATTTATTTTGCAAGCAGAGTCTAGTAATGTTTTTTCTCCATATCCTCTCCATTTTGACAACATTTGGTAAGATAGAAAAGATTCCAATTACTTGCTTTAAAATACATAATAGTAACAATTCACTGGTATGAAAACATTGTGAAATAGATTGTGAAATATTTTTCCAAAATATTCAGTGACAAGGCAATACAAGATAGTTCGCTGACTATGAAATAGGGTTAATAAATTCTAATGCCCGAACATATAATTTCTTCATAATCTAACTGTGGAAAGCAGAAATTGCCTTTAATAATTTCCCACAGCTTAAAGAGTTAAAAAAAAATAAGAAAGTGAAATATTTTTAAGAGAGAAAGATGTTCAATGGCAGAAAAATAAAATTATGGTTTGAAAGAACCACAGTATGTGTTAGGATAAATGGTCTGATGCTTGAAAACATTGATGCATTAATTGGAACATCTAATTAAAAACTACCATTTAAAAAGACTAAATCATGTGAGAAAATCTGAATCATATCAATTGTTCTTCATGAAAAATAAATCTACAAATTTTAGTTTCAGAAATACAAATTATATAGTCAGAGTCAGTCCTTTAATTTACACTTCCAGATTAATATACAAATTCATATATTAGTATGTGACTCATTCTCTTTGTTAATTGTCAAGTTTATCACAAAATGTAACAAGTCTAATTCCTGGTTCTGATGTTAGAAAGGAGACTTACGACGAAGACATTTTCATTTTATTTCAAGCAAAGTACTGGTTTCTTTAAAGATATTAAAACTGAAAGGGACAAGAAATGAAAACAAACAATTTGATCAAACAGAGTTGATCCAAAAAGGCACTTTCAAATATGTGTGTCCTGGTGGAATCTATACCCTTGATACACAATACAGGAAGACAAGCAAAACC
This sequence comes from Chloropsis cyanopogon, assembly GCA_013400585.1. Lineage (NCBI taxonomy): Eukaryota > Metazoa > Chordata > Aves > Passeriformes > Irenidae > Chloropsis > Chloropsis cyanopogon. The sequence continues at coordinate 14,885 of WEZZ01026854.1, read as the reverse complement.
TTTAAGAATGGGATTCACCAAAGCAATTCCCTCATTATCAAAAGCTGCCTTAAGTTGTAAGCAGGAAAATATCCCCTCTAGCTCCTGGCAACATTCCTCCTTATGCAGCCCAGAATATCATTTGCCTTCTTTACTTGCAGGGACACATTGCTGGCTCATGTCAAACTTTGTGTCTACCAGGGTCCCCCAAGCTATTTTGCCAAGATACTTCCAGCTCCTTGGTCCCCAGTGTGAACAATTCATGATACTATTTGTACACAGGGGAAGGAATTTGCATTTCCCTTTGTTAAACTTCAAAAGGTTTCTTTCAGCCCATTTCTCCAGCCTGACAAGGCAGCATGACCCTCTGGTGTGTCAGCCACTCAGCCCAGTTTTGTGTCATCCCCAAATCTGCTGATAGTGTGCTCTACCTCATCACCCAGATCATTAATGGAGATATGGAACAGGACTTGATCTGGTGCTGATCTCTAGGATACATTGCTAGACACTCATCTCCGAGCAGAATTCATGCCTCTGATAAGTAGTATGATGGTTATGATCCCAGACTATCATCTGGGTTATGGACTCTGAGACTTTCTCTTAAAACCCAGGTGTTGAAGAAACTCTACTTGTCTCCAGTGCAGAGGCAAAATTTGGATTCAGTCTTCTATTTTCCTGCATTTTTTAAACCTGTTTAAATTTTATAAGAATACTTACTTAGGCCATAGACATCTATGGTCCAGCAACCTTAAGGCCTGTGATTAATCAAGTTTGCAAGCACTGATTAAACGCTGATTAAATTGGGAGAAAAAAAGTGGAAGTATATACTTTAAGGCAGATAACTGAGGAAAAGCATCATGAGGGCTATGACATCAACTTGCCAAAATTCCAAAATATAAACAGCTGAAATAAAGGTAACTGGAACTGAACATAGATAAAAAAGAAAAAGCTAAATAAAAAAGCTTAATAAAAAAGGATCACAAAATGGCGTGTTCTATAAAGACAGCTGTTATTCTGAACTCACTTTCTGGAAGAGAGGAATAGCACATAAATGTATATAAGATGAGAAATCAAATGAAAAATACATATTGATAAACTATGCTGAAAATTATAGATTTGACAGATCGGAGTTACTGTGAAAATGACTGACTGGAATAAGAATTACTGAACACATAAATAGGATTTTGTATATGTGTCAGTCTCAGATTTTCTGCTATTTTTATTTTATTCCACTGTGCAGAATATCTTGAATGACCAAAATGAACTGAAGCAATTTAAATACCTATTTAGGAAGCAGTTTACAAGGTGGAGTGAAATTTATGTTGAGCAAATTTGAAAGCCTTTGGAGGTTTGATTTAGATAAGCATACAAACTGTGAATATTTATTTGAACCTATTTAACTTCTTGTAGTTTGTTTTTGTTCTGTATCCAAATGACTCTTTCAAAGCTATATTGGATGAATATTTGTAATAAGAAAGAATATATTAACAGCTTTTAAAGTGTTTGAACTTGAGCTGGAAGAAAATGTTTTCCTTTTTGCCAGTGAAGTATTACTTTATATCTGTAAAATACTGATATGTCACAGAATCACAGAGTAAGCTTAATTGGAAAGGACCCACAAGGATCATCAAGTCCAACTTCTGCACAGCACCATCCCCTAGAGTCACAGTCATGCAGGCTGTGACCACTTCCCTGGGGAGACCATTCCAGTGCCGAGACACCCTCTGTGTGAAGAACCTTTCCCTAATACCCAGCCGAAACCTCTTCAGGCTACACCTTTGGGTCCTGTCACTGGTCACCACGAAGGGGAAATCAGTGTCTGCCCCTCCTCCTCCCCTCACAAGGAAGTTGTAAATGCAACGAGGTCTCCTCTCAGTCTCCTCTTCTCCAGGCTGAACAGACCAAATGACCTCAGCAGCTCCTCATATGGCTTTCCCTCAAGGCCCTTCACTATCTTTGCTGCCCTCCTTTGGCCACTGACAGCTTTATGACCTTACACTGTGGTACCCAAAGCTGCACACAAGACTCAAGGTAAGACCTCCACAGGCAGAGCAGGACAATCCCCTCCCTTGCCCGGCTGGTGATGCTGGGCCTGATGCACCACAGGACATGCTTGGCCCTCCTGGCTGCTAGTGCACTGGTGACTCATGTTTGCCAGGACCCCAAGGTCCCTTTCCATGGCACTGCTTTCCAGCATCTTATTCTCCAGTCTGTCCATACATCCAGGGGCATCCACCATCCCTGGTGCAGAATCCAGCATTTTCTCTTGTAGAAATTCACATGGTTGGTGATTGCCCAACCCTCTGATTTGTTGAGGTTTCTCTGCAGGGCCTACCTGCCTTTGAGGGAGTCAAGAGCTCCTCCCAGTTTTGTATCATCTGTAAACCTGCTCAGTATTCCATCCAGTCCTGTGTCCAACTCCTTTTTGATGATATTGAAGAGCACAGGGCCTAAGGTGGAGCTTTGTGGAACCCTATTAGTGATAGGTCACCAGCCTGATGTCACCCCATTCACTGTAACCCTTTGTGCCTGACCTGTGATCCAGTTGCTCACCCATCACATGATGTGTTTATCCAAGAGCCAGTATCAAAAGCTTTACTGAAATCCAAAAGGATTACATGAACTGGCTTCCTATGGCCAGCTAGGTGGGTTATTTCATCTCAAAAGGAAATAAGGTTTAATAAACAGGACTTTCCAGTCATGAAACTTTGCTGGGTATGACCAGTGACTGTGTTGTCTTTTGGAGGGTTTTTCAATACTTCCCCAGAATAATCTTCTCCATAACTGTATCAGTCACTGAAGAGAGACTGACAGCCCTGTAGCTTCCAGGGCTGCTCTTCTTTGCCTTCTTGAAAATCAGAACAACGTTCACTAGCCTCCAGTCAGCTCGGACCACTCTGGATTCCTAAGACTGCTGAAAAATCAAGAGGTTTTGAGATGACATCAGCTCACACCTTGAGGATTCTTGGATTAATATCTTCAGGCCCCATAAATTTTTAGGGATCCAGCTGGAACAGCAGATCCCACACATTTTTCAGGGTCAACTGAGAGCTGATCATTCTCACAGTCATGGTCCTGCAGTTCAGGGTACTGAGACCCCTTTGGTCTGTCATCTGTGTTGCAGCAGGGGTAAAGAACGCATTAATCACCTCTGCCTTGTCCTGAGAGCTGTTTGTGAGGTGATCATACTGTAATGTTCTCATACTGTAATGGGCTGATGTTATTTTTACACTGCCTGTTGCCATGAATATACTTGAAAAAACTCCTTTTTATTGTCCACCAGAATTCTGGCCACCTTCAACTCCAGTTGAGCTTTGGATGCATGAATTTTCTCCCTACAGTGGCAAGCAGCATCTCTGCATTTTTCCCATGTCACCAGACCTTGCTTCCATTGGGTGTACACCTTCCTCCTTTGCCTTATTTCCAAGACAGGATCTCTGTTCAGCCAGAGCAGACTTCTGCCTCATCTGCTTGACTTGTGACATTTGGGAACTGTCTGGTTCTGTGCCCCTAGAATGTGATGTTTAAAAAGTGACCAGCACTGATGGACCCCAGCACCTGCAAAAACGTTTTCCCTGGGGACTTTATTTACTGGTTCCTTGAGCATGAGGAGACGTCTGCTTTCCTCATGTCCAGAATTGAGGTTTTGCTTGCACTTTTCCTCCTGTCAACATGGATTATTAACTCGCTTATTTCAAGATCACTCTGGCCAAGATGTCTGGCAATCACAAAATCCTCTCTGTTGACAAGCAGCAGGTTGAGAAGGGCATCTTTCCGAGTTTGCTCCCTTAGGACCTGTTCCATAAAGTTGTTATCCAGGTTTTTAGGATACTTCTGCCCTGGTTTACACCAGCTGTGTGATGCTCCCTGTTAATTTCTGGCAAATTTAAGTTCCTCATTAGGACAAGGGCAATTGGCTTGGATGCTTCCCTTAGTTCCTCAAGCAATAATTCATCAGTATCTTTGTCCTGGCTAAGAGGTCTACAGCAGACTCCTGTGATGTCATGTATGTTATTTGTTTTTCCTTCATTCTTATCCAGAGGGTCTTAATTGTGCCATTGCTGCCTGTGTCATGAATATAAGAAAGAAATTTAGAAAACACAATGGAGAGAAAGAGCATACCATCAAATACTCAAAAGGGGAGGAGACTTAGGGTCTAAATAGTGTGGGCTCAAAGTCTCTGTCTTATTTTTCATGGGTTATGAATGTTACTAATTGACCATGGAATGAATCCATAATAAAAAGTTATATCTCTCAAAACTAACCTTTGAATAAAAATATACATGAAAAGTAATATTGAAAAAGTTTTAAGCGGAATTCTTGCAGGTATTCACTGATAGGAACGTGTCCTAAGGATTCAAAAAACACCAGTGTATAGAATTAACTGAAGATAAGACTTATGTGAGCACTAGGCTATTTCTATGTGCTATGTTGAGCATCAGTTGTGGAAAAAGGCTTAGAAACTATTTTAAGAGATCAAGTGAGAAAATACTTTGAAGGACTCAGGTTGATTAGGAGCAGAAACTATGGGTTTAAGAAAAAAAAGAAATTTATGCATTGGTGAATTTTTTCCCCTTTCTAAAGAAAACCACTATAGCTTCTGAGTTGAAGAAAGAAAACTGAAACTTTACTGTTTGAAATATTTTGGCAAGATTTACATTGCAGGTGTAGAAGTTTTATGTTAATAAATAATTGAAACAATAGAATTGTTCATTGGCTAAAGGATAATTAAGAAAGAAGTTTCTTACTGAAAATTTCAGGAGTCACTAGAAAGCAGAGGTTCTTGTCTGGATAGTGTAATAGGGTGTCTTTTGGGCCAGTGTGAGAGCTTCCCTGGAATCTTTTGTCCATGCAGTTATTTTAGTGTATTACAAGACTCTGAGACAAGCTCAGCCTCAGCAGGACCAAAGAGGGTAGACACAAGGGGTAGACATGAGCTGTTGAGGTTAGGGAATGAGGCCTCTCATCTCATTTCATCATTTTTAGAATGAGTAGACAGAGATTTACTTGAATGTGTTATCAGAAAACTGTATTGACTCTTTTAAACTTCCTTTTGAGAATTTTCAGTAGTTTTTAGCATGTGTTTGATATTCAGCAGTCACCTTTCAAGCTCAATGATTGAAGAGATGTCATGTTGCATTATTTCTGTTTCCTGAGTAGATGAGCAAGTGAGCAATGTTTTTGTGGTGCTGCTCAGTCCTGCTGCTACAACTGTTGGACCAAATGAATATAAATTGACTTCGTGCCAAACAGACTTTGGCTTTCTCACTTCTTTGCAAAGAGTAAAGGACAGAGTTATCACATGAAATCTTGTATTGTTCAGATGTTTTAGGCCATGCTGTGGAAGTCCACAAATTATTAAAGTTGAATTTCAGCTGTCAAATTAACAAAATTTAAGAACAGGGTTTGTCCTCTATTTTTTTCGTTTTTCTAATTATGTCTGATTCTTAAAAATCCACCATCCTTCTTTTGTGAATTCCCTATCATAGGGAACAAGGGAACAAAAAAGGAACAGAGCAGCAGAGCACTAAAGCTAACACAAAACTGTAAACCTGTAGAGACAGAAGTTGTAGATAAGTTCTGCTATGTACTGAAATAATCGTCCACAGCAGTGGAGAAATGAAACATACAGGCTACAACCTTCCAAGAGTGTTTTAATCTAATGTTGGAATAACATGATTGTTAGTGAATGTAACTTTATTCCTCGTTCATTTGTCATCATATAAAGTTCAATGTATATCTAGGTCATGAATCATCTAGTTTTGTTCATAAAGTGGAACTTAAAAACAGTTATTGCCTCTCTAGATAGTGTTAACACCAGCAGACACATTTACAATTGTATCTTTTAACTTAAAATGTCCATCTTGCAGCAAAACATAATTGGAAGAATACACATGTTAGAATGGATTTTTTTCTTTTCTAAACAGAGAAAAAACCCAATCACTGATGACACAAAATGGTGAAGGTATTGAGATAGGAAACCCACAGACTCATTCTTTTCTGGGTTATCAACACCAGAGACATAACTCAGCATATGTTTTATCCAGAGAGAATTCTGACTATAAGGCTATTGGCTATCCAAGCCTCTATTTACTTCTAACACTACATAGTTTGCAAATACTATTGGCTTGTGTCAGTTTCATCTTTTTCCCCATTAAGGAAGAACACTTTCAGCTTTCAGAAACAAGGATTTTTTTTTTTATGAAAGAAAAAGGTTGTCTTGCCAGTCCTAAGCATGCTAACAACATGTCATTACAGTAATTATTAGTTTAAAAAAAATTTGTCCAGAAGGGACAAATGGTTCAAGTTTAATACATTATTAAAACAATGTCAGAGTGTATTACTGTATCAGTATTAGTTTGCAAAAAACTGATAGCAAAACTTGCCGTTCCCCCACATTTCACGAGAGTGGTCACAGGAGAGAATCTGCAGCCAATATGCTTTAATCTATGTGAAAGTAAAAACGGCTTTTGTGTCTAAAACAGAAACATTATAGGATTGGCTTTTTTTTCTTCTGAAGGATTTTGTTAGGAGTTCAGAATAATAGGTCAATGTTGAAAATATCCCACAACTGCAATGAATTTTTCAAAGATCTGGCTTAGGATTGAAATTGTGTAATAGTAGGGTAATAATGTGCTTGCTTCAAGTTTTCAGGGTCATCTTCTTTGTTTGCCAGGTCATTTGCAGAACTCATAGGCATGAGTGGTTAATTTAAATCAGAATATGCTTTCATAATGAAAGGAAAATTCAAGAAAATCAGGAGTTTTATATAAAACCATCATTTTTTTGGCAAGTTGTTTTGATTATATATTTTTAATTAGGGAGGGTTTTGTAATACGCATCAGAGATTATTTATTATTCCTCTAATGAAAGAGTTGGCTATAAATCCTACTTTTGTAATATTTTTTCCTCTTACCTAATAACTACATTTTTTAAATGTTAGTAAAATATATATCCCCTTGTTTTAAATTCATGTATCTTTCAAGATTGAACAGATATAAACAGCCAAAGTTTTCAGTAACAGAAAAAAACCCAGATAGCTGGGTGCCACTCTTGTGTTACTGGTATGAGAAACATTGGCATCTGTAGATCTCTTCTAATCAATTTACATGTCAAATAAAAAAAAAGGATTGATAACTACACAAATATTCTACAGATGGATGTTTGAAATTCAACAATTATGTGTTTTATTTTAGTTTTCCTTTTTGCTTCTGGTTTCTGTTGTTTTGGCTTTTTTTTTTTTTAATCATGAGAATCCATAGCATTGTCATTAAAGACACTGCTAGATTTTAATTTATTAAAAATGCCATATAATATTGAAAAGGAGACAGAGAGATGGGCAACAGCTGCTGGCAAGACATGTTACAATGTATTTTACTGCAAAACCAAGCAGGTAGTATGGGGAAAGCATGATGGGAAAAGCTAGACAAGTTGGGTTTACCTCTAAACTATAAGAAATTAACCTTCCCTGATACATCAGTTCCCTAAGGGTGATTGCAGGATGTAAAAATTTCTCAGTGTTTTGGCTTTTGTGGTTTAGTTTTAGAAGATAAACAATTTGTAGAATTGGTATTAATGAAAAATATTTAAATTTCCATTTGATATTCATAATGTGCCATTTTCAAAAGTTGTATGAATGAATACTAAGTCAAATATTTAGCTGTTAATACTTAAATAATGATTACAATGCAAGTATTTTTGTAATTATCAGAGCTTCATCTTGTAGAGGGGTATCTGAAAGGTCCCTTTAAATCTCATTTCAAAAGTAGCTTCTGTTTGGAAAGTAGAAATGTGAACCAGGAAGAATGATTGTCCAAAAAATATAATCATAATTAACTCTAGTTCTCAGTCTAAATATATTGAATAGAATAAATACATTCAGTTATATAGCCACAAAGTCATCTTACTTTTAGCACTATGTAAAAATTGCCACATTGAACATTGTCCTTAAAATTACAGTGCTAACACATTGATTTGTTCATATCATTAAGAAACAGATAAAGGCAAAAGATGTAATTCTAAGTCCAGAAGAAGATATTTTTGCTAGATTATATGACTGTTTTGCACCAGTTCGCTGTTGTGTTGGGCTTATGTGGCCTGATTTTGATTTCAGAGGTGGCTTCTGTGAGAAGCTGCCAAAAGCTTCCCCCATGTACAGCAGAGCCAATGCCAGACATCTCCTGCAGGATGGGCTGCTGGCCAGGGCTGAGCCAATCAGAAATGCTCATACCACCTCTGTGATAAAGGAGCAAAAAGTTATTGCACAGGTGTGAGTGCAGTCAGAGAAGAGCAGGGGGAGAATAGGTGAGAGGAACAACCCTGCAGACACCAAGGTCAGGGCAGAAGGAGAGGAGGAGATGCTCCAGCTGGTGGAGCTGAGATCCGCCTGCAGCCTGTGGAGGGGACCCACGCCAGAGCAGGTGGATGCCTGAGAGGAGGCTGTGAACCCCTGGGAAGCCTGTGCTGGAGCAGAGTCCTGGCAGGGACCTGCAGACCCATAAAGAGAGGAGCTGATGCTGGAACAGGTTTGCTGTGTGAGGGATCCACTACCATTGTTTATTTTACAAAAAAGCTGAAAATTATTATCTCTTCATTTAAATAAACTCTGTGGGGAGGAATGTGTGTTTTTCAAAGCTAAGGTCATTCTAATGATTAGACCATATTCCCCATGTGATTTAACTTCCATTTCGTTGAAATTAATAGACTTTATGAAGCTATGTAGAAAGACAGAATATATTAAGTTCTGTTTCTACCTTTCCATCAGTTTTCATATTTAGAGAACTTGAGGCTAGAGCCACCAAAGTGGGGCTTGCTCCCAGCACACCAGAGCAACTCACATATTAAAGTTATTGTGGGCTGACTGCAGATGGGAAGGTCACAATCTAGTGTTACTTTTAAGCTGTTTTTTGAAGCTGAGGATTGAGTGGAAAACCTGGTCATATTCCATTGTACTTACACTGGGCAAGGGGAACGCAGAGTTTTGAAAACCTGAGAAAACCCAGCCATCTACTTCACTGAATATTTTCCTGTTACAGAAACTGTTGACAAAAGATTCAGGTTCACAAGATGGGTGTCAGGCATATGCCAGGAACAGAGAATACCAGAACTGATGCTGAAGATGAGAGGGTTCTCTGAAAGAGGAAATAGTACAAAAGTGCTGTTCAATTTTCATCTACAACAGCAAATACACACCAAGAGAGCCTGTGTAGTATGCCCCTGTCCATAATACTTCATGATCAGAAAGTCTCAGAAATAACTGAAAGCCGCCAGTGTAAGAATTCTGTGATGTATCTCAAAAATCTCATGCTTTTGTATTTCATTATTTGGAAAATGAAGAAAGAGGTTTTGTGGAAATTTTGTGCCTCTGGAAGCAGGGGAAACACAAGTTTCTTTACCTTCATTTTACTCTTCTTGAAGATTTTTTACTACATCTTACGAAAGTGATATGGTAAATCCTCATGTCACAACTGGCAGGAATTCTTTTGCTCCTATACACCATAGCCTGCACTCCTTCACAATTGGGAAGTTTAGTATACTGACATTTGCAAGTGGAAAGAGTGTGGAATCTCCTGGGAGAGATGAAAGTTGTGTTCTATTAGATCCTGACAATGAATCATTACAAGTAGGGGAAAAAAATTATTCACTCCATTAAATTTTCACACACACACTGTGTTTTTAATTTAATAAACAACTATGTAAGGACATATAAAGATATGTTTATTATTTTGAAAGAGAATGAAAACTACTCTTTCAGACACTAGTTTTGCTGGTTTTGCAACATTAATCATATTTCACCATTTTTCTAGAATTTTAGGTGCAATATCTTAAATTACTAACAATGAACCCTGCAAAGGATACTTGTGTTTATGGTGGTGTTTACTCTAATCTCTGTGGCAAATGAAACACTGAGATAAAAACAGCCACATTTCCATTTTTCATTAAATGTGTTGTTGATATTTAGAAGTAGGTGGGCACACTTCACATTTAACAAATGATCAGTTGGGTAATTTTCATGGCAAATACATCTTTGTGTGGTCTGCCATTTTCCAGGTAGAGCATTTATCCCTGTCAGAGCTGCTGTGAATTTCAGTGCATCAGCTAGACAAAACTGAAATCAATCTTTTACCTGCCTTGGGAAATATCCAACACACTTCTGATTTTCTCCTAAAATGCAGCTGACTAGGATGCAGTGCATCTCAAATTAACAAAGAATATTTGTTACCACTGTGACCCCATGACTCTCCTACTCTGTACACCTAGTCACATGTGCTTGCATGCACAATGCCTTTAAAGCATGCCATGACACAAAGAATCTGTGTGTCTCTGTGAGTGACACAGGACAATTCTGCTGTTCTGACAGCTGTGGAAGGACACACGCATCAGAACTTTATTGACATGAAGCTGTTCAGAAGAATCTCTTGCCATGCTTTTGTTTTACCTAATAAATGCATATTTTTGTAGTCTAGTATACTTTTGTACAAAATTTGTTGATATATTCTTCTTTATTTAAATTCTGCTTTGTACAAAAAAAAAAAAAAAGGATAACAGGTGAATTATGCTTTGAAATATGTTCTCAGAGATATACAAAACCTCTTTTAATAATTTTTGCTCTCATTCACATCAATGTATATTCCATATATCCTCTGTATCAGGCCTAGTTGATACCAGGCTGCTTCTAAAGCCTTGGTTTAGATCCATTTGGTTTCTTGTGAACAGCTGAATGCTGTGAGCAGTACAAGCTACTGTCAGCATTAGGAGTTCCATGAAGGGAAAGAGAAGAAATGTAGAGAAAGATCATAAAATACAACTTCTGATGAAATTGAGTTGTTAGGTACAAGCATGGATCCTTGCTATGTAACTGATATGGATCATTGCTCCTAAGGGCAGCAGAAAAAGTCTTAGCTTCTTGGGCCTCTTTGTGCCTCATTAGCAGAGTTCAGAGGTTAGGAGCTAGAAAAACCCTGAGGTTCATTCCAGTTTTAATTGAATTTGAGTTCAGTTTGTTCAGAAATAAAAGCAAATTCTGTCCATGGACATGGATACTGGAAAGGGAGCAAAGAGGTGGAAGGATGTCTGTATCATTGCTTTGATACTGAAATACTTGAACTTGCCCCTGTTGGTTTTGCTTTTGCATAATATAACAAAGTTTCTTTTTGTCCTTCATCACAAATTCTAATATTTTCTTTCCTGACCTATGGGTTGCAGAAAAAGAACAGAAAAAAAGCAATGAATCACTTGGGTCCTGCAGTGTTACAGAGCAGCATAAATTCTGGATTTATCACCTTGCATTAGATTGGAATTTAAAAAAATACAAATAGCTATGAGAAAATGGGATAAGACAAATGAAGGTGTGGGCAGTAGTAGTTTTTCTCTACATTCTTGGCTTCATATATTTAGTATTCTGCCCATAGTTCCAGTCTTCTATCCTGCCTGCCTCCTGTTTCTTGCTTTTCTGGCATTCAGCCTTACTTTGGCTGAGCTGATAAGAGGCAGCTGGCACAAAGGCTTATTTGCATCTTTTTCCAGCTCTGCAGTGACTCAATGTGGTAGGTAACAGCTATGGAGGTGGAAAAACTTGGGATGAACTAAGATTCTAGAGGAAATGCAAAGGAGAGAATAAGTAATTAAATGGAAAGCAAAGTCAGCATGGGCTATAGGGATCACTGCTTCTGAAAATACACTGTGGGGACAATAACACTCTTAAGACCTTCAGAGAAAGAGACTGATTCTCTGCAAAAATGTTTCAAGGAATGGTAGAATAGAGGTGGTGAAGGATAAGAGATTAATTTGGGAAAAAATTCTTAGGTTGGGGGTTTTAGGTTTTTATAATCTTAATTAATATTCATAAAAACAACAGTACAATGATGCTCTTATTTTTCAGTTTATATTTGTATTTACCATAAAAGTAGCAAATTCAATAAATTTGGTAAATGTTTCTATGATGAGTTGAGGAAAAATAAATTCTTGACATACATAGCAATTCGCAGTATTTTATAATTAGCAGTCTAAAATATTTGTTATTTTCCTTTCTTGTTTTGTTGGCTTTTAAATGAAGAAAGATATTTTAATGTGCCTACATTAATGATTTCTCTGCCTTTCTGTCTATGGTTTGCCCCTTACTCTATCAGGAAATGCATGCATAAATGTTATTTTAACTCTTAAAAGTGTGGGACGTCCTAAAGAGCAGGAATTACAAAAGTGAATGTTTCAATAATGAAAAAATGCAGCCACAGTTCTTACATTTCTCATATGATTTCTTCCTGAATTATTTCTAGGAAGACTTGAATACCAAGAACCTGGAAAGTTTGTTTCTATTCATGATTTCACTTATCAAATCACTGCATAAGTCAGAACATATTTGATTCCCAGCTGATTGCTAGTGTCCTTGGTTTTGATTGGGGATGCTTGTTTTGCAGATAGATGTCAGAGAAATATTTAAGCAGAAGCTGAAATTGATCCCTTAACATGACTCAGAATAAGCTTTATCTTAGCATGTTGAAATTGTATGAGAACATAAAAAATGTTTTTCTAGATCAGATCAAATGGTCAACCAAGTTCAGTGACAATAAGATAATGCTCAGGGAAGGCACACAAATCTGACCAATACCTGATATTCATTTTTCTTATGTTTCTCCACAGTCTCCACAGTGGACTAATGATCCTGGCTGGTTGCTTCATCATCTAGTTTACAAGCCTATTTCTGATTTCTTTTCAATCCCTTTTCAAAGCAGCTGATTCCATCTACCTCCACAATGTCCCCTATAAAGAGATTCCAGAAAATTTTTGCCCACTGTGCTAGAAATATATTCTTTCACCTGTTTTAAGTAGATCTCCTGGTAGTGTCCATGGCTATTCTCTAATTCTAGGGTCAGATAATTAGGTGACTAACTCTTCCATGTTCATCTTACCCATTTCATAAAAGAATTTGAAACCATGATCTCACCTCATTCTTCTTCTCTATAGAGGGGTGCATAGTTGTTTTCATTTCTGAGTTTGAGGAGGTGAGAAGCCCTCTTCGTGCTTATTCTGTTGCCAGGAAAGCCTTTTTGAGATACAGAGAGCAGAAGTACAGGTCCCACTACAAAACCTGCACAATTTAAAGCTCTTCAGAGAAAGGTACTGATGTTTCTTCCTCTCTCAGGAGAGGAAAAGAAAGATAGAAAAGAATGATATTTAATACTCACTTAAAGCTGAAATTTGAAAGTACTAAGTGGGATTTGAGGGAGAACATAATAGAGCAAAAATAATTTTTAGTTTGTCATAAAACCTGTACAAAGTGTGATTATGTAGTTATTCTGATTGCACATAAGAATAGTTTTCCATGGATAGGCAATGTATGATTACTCATACGAGAACTAAAGCTGCAGATTTTGTGGTTGATCTGAATACTCTCTCCTTCTGTGTTTATAACTGCCGGTTATTTTGTCACAGAAAATTTTGGGATC
>WEZZ01026853.1:6534-16661 GCA_013400585.1 Chloropsis cyanopogon | reverse complement strand
TTCATGCAGCCATTATCATCTCACTATTGATCTCCTTTCCAACTATTTAAACAGAACAACATGTCTAGATGAATTTCTCTTCTTGTCTTCTTGTTCATGGATGGCCATGACAGGAAGTTACAAAGGGAAAATAAGCAAAAGAAATAAATGTTGGTTTTATTATAGTACATGTGAAAGTTTAAGTGATTCTTTTCTGCTGCATCAGTTGACATCAATTCTTGCCCAAAATGAAAGCTCAGTTTTCAGAAGATCATGAGCCTCCCAGGACTGGCTGACCTCTCCAGCTGTGCCAACAAATAGAGCTGAATGGAAGGAGGAACGATCTCTGAAGTTGTGAGGGAATGGTCCACGAAGAGCTCAATCTTTGAATTGCATTTTACAGATATAAACTTTTCCTTCTTTGTTACATTCATTCTGTTTTTGGAAGCGGTGTTATTTTTTGATCTAGCAATTCAAGAATAGCTCTGAAGAATCATCCTATGTAGTCCAGGAATTCACATTTCAAGGGGAAAAAAAAAAAGCAGTCAACCACCCCCCCACCACAAGCCAAAACTCAAACCCCACATCCAAACTCAACTCCAAAACATAACAGCAAACATGCTAAAGATATCATGGTGTCAACTTTTTAATTGGTCCAATGTACCAGTTAAAGATATCTTAGGGAAGACTTCCAGTGCTATGAACTTTAAATGTGGAGTTTTGAGAAGTTAAAATCACAGCACAAATACTGCAATGCAAAAAATAGTGGCTACTTATCATGTTAAACATTCCTCATGTGCCACAGTCACAACAATTTTAACAGTTTTTGCCTAAAGTTTTGGGTTTCACTCTCTGTGTGTAAATTGGATTGGTCAAATACGGGATGAACTAATTCTCTTTTGTAATTATACAAAATAAATATCCTACTGTTAAATACTAGCTCATATTATTTGTTATTTATGACTAGCTATTTATTCATGAAAATATTAATAAATCCTTAAAGGATTACAAAGTTAAGCATAAACAAGGGTGTGTCAAAAATGTGCTCTAGCAATGTTTTGTTTTCCTTTCTATCTGCCATTTATTATTCTCTGTTTTTTAAAGAGTTTCAGTCATTGAACTAAAGAAACAATATACAATTTGATTTATGAGACATATCACACTCACTGAGTAGTCAATATAAATAGGTCACNCCAGGAGCACTAATGATACTTGAAGGATTGCAGCATATGATAATTCAGTGGTGTTCCCCCCTCAGTATTACGTTTGTCTGTTCAAACACTATCAAAACTCGTAAGCATGTGTATATGTACAAATATGTATGGATATATGATTCAGAATATATTCGTGGAGTATATATGTATCTTCAGCTTTTTAGCTATTAGCTAAATAGCTAAATAATAAATAATATAAATATAAATAATAGCTATTAGCTATTTTCATTTAATTTTTAATTTTTCTTTTTGCCTTTTGACATCTTCAGAGAATTTCTGCCTAAGTGACTGCAAAGCTCTGGTTACAAACTATTGTTCATGAAGGACTCCAATAATATTTTTATTTGATATATTTTTACATATATCCAACATTTTTACACCTCTGTATCACAGAGAGTGTAAGTCAGCAGTAAGGGCAGACAGAATGCCATAAATTATTGATTAAGGTGATGATGATGAGCTGTAGCTGAGGCTCTTGTAGCTAAGCTGAGTTACCTTCAGAGTTTCTGTTTGTCTTCTGATGGGCATTAGAATGAAAAACTTTATCTACACATAGCAGAACGTGGTTCATATTGTTTCATCCTTATGCCTTCCACACAGCCAGTTTCAAGAGCTGTTGCATATAGTAAAGCATATGTTCCTTTATCTGGCCCCACCATTCATTTTTCTTCCTCTGTTTTTGTTATTACTCTTTAGTTCTATGAATGCTTTTAAAATACCCTCTTCCTATTGAAAACTGTTAAAGAGACTGTAAAAAAAAACCAAACTACTGCAACCTATGGAAAAAGCCAAACTTGTCTATTCAAAGGCAATGCAAATTTCTGATTTCTTTGAAAGGTTTTCTTCAATTACTTTGAATTATTATCTGTTCCAATTATTCTGGGAAAAGAAATATTTCTAGAAATACAATTAAATAATATAATTTTTTTTACAGTCCTTCAGGAGGCCTTGTACTATTATTATTATTATTGTTATTATTATTACTATTGTAAACTTCTACTTAGATTTGCCTATTATTCCAACCTAAATACTGATATATCAGCAGCTCACCACTCTACTGCATTGAATTTGCCATTTCCTGTTTTATTTTCCTCATCTCTTCAGTAAATTCTGAAATGCGGTATTTCAAACCCCTGATGAATTTCCAATTCAGTGTCCCTGTCATTCTAATATTAATCTCATACAGTGCTTATCTTTGAAAACATGAAAAAAGATGAAAGAGAAAAAGACATTAGAATTCTTTTTAATATATTATGCCATGCCATACCAGCATAAGGCTTACAGTTTTACTGCTGTTCTTAGTGATGAAACAGAATCATGTCTTCGACTCTCCTTGTTTCCACAGTTATCTGCCTTAGGGATTTTGTTTAATTTTATTTTTAAAAATGTTAAGCTTTCATTAATGATTTTTCAATTTCTAACCTGTTTCTGTCAGCTGCAACCACCAATCAAATCTTAAAGGGCTCTTAGTTAAGACCTGCCAAAGGTTGGGCTCTTATTGGTTTGCTCTTATGTGACCTCATTTCAGCAAAACACTTGAAGTAATTACCAACATCCTGTATATTCATAGACATACTGACTGACTGAGACTACATCCACGTCTGAAATCACAGACCAACACAAATCCTGTACAAAACTTAGGGTTTATTTGAAAAATCTAGAATGAGCATTCCTTTTTCAAAGGAAAATGAAAATTCTAAGAATTCCACTCTCCTTTTTATTTCTTTGGGAAAATTTTCTAAGTAAACGTACAAATTTTGCAAATTGCTGTGTAAAACTTGATAGGATTAGAGTTTGCAACTGCTTATGCTTTTATAGATAATCTGTTCTCAACACACACCTGACATTTTTTTACTTGAATCATTACAGAAAATTATACATTTGGCTTTTTTTTTTTGCATCAGTGGAATGCAAACTTTTCAGAAATTCACAAAGCCTTATATCTTTGGGCAATTTATGGCAAGTAAAAGTAGCCTGTATGCAGAAACTGCTTTCCACTCATATGTTGATTTTGTTTAATGAATATGTGATAAGGCTTCACTGCTTATTGCTTTTATTATTCATGTGTAGGTACTGTGCAACTCTTACCAGAAAAAAAAGGCTCTCCTATACCAAGAGTATATTCTAGAGCCATGCTGCATTTATGTCCCTTAAAAAAGCTAAAAAAACCCAAAACACAGATATCCACTTCCTTGAGTTTGTAGACTGGAAAGCACTGACCTCTGCAGGCAGTTTGCACCTTCAAAGGAGGTGCCTCTGGCATTACCACTAAGTTTGCAGGGGAAAGAAGATTCCTGATGCTATATGATTATGATGCTGTTACTCCAGTCACACAGGTTCTCTACTGAGCCATTTAAAACAAATGATAAATGAACAATTTAAAAATACATTCATTTTCAGTCTGGAATTAGGGTTGCTGCCATCAGAAGAATGCTCGTATCACTCAATATGTGAGTTATAGCATCTCTCCCACATTTTACATACAAAATTTTGTGATTAATTAAATTTCAATACGTTATTGTATTAACATAGAATCAAGAAAGATCTTGAAGAAAAAATACATTTTGAATTTGTTCATCAAAGGAATTTGTCTCAATGTGGATACTCAATTTAGGAATATAAAATCACAGAATCATGGAATGGTTGAGATTGGAAGGGGCTTCTAGAGGTCAGCTTGTCTAAGCCTCCTGCTTGAGCAGGGCCACCTACAGCCAGTTCCACAGGACCATGACAAGATGCCTTTTGAATATCTTCCAAGGAAGGAGACTGCACAACCTCTCTGGGCAACCTGTGACAGTGACAGATGACCCCCACAGTAACAAAGTGTTTCCTGAAGTTCTGATGGCACCTGTGTTTCAACTTGGGCCCATTACTTGTGGTGTGTCAGGAGGCACCACAGAAAATAGGCTGGCTCCATTCCCTCAGCTATTTATATACATTAGTGAGAGCCCCTGAGCCTTCTCCAGGCTGAACAGTCCCAGCTCTCCCACCCTTTCCTCACCGGATAGATGCCCACATCCTTTCATCATCTTTGCAGCCCTTCAATGGACCCTCTCCAGTGTGTTTCTCTGTTGTACTGGGGAGCCTGGAACACGGGACAGCACTCCAGGGGAGGGCTCCCCAGTGCTGAATAAAGGAGAGGGAACACTTCTTGTGATCTGGTCACAATGTGTTGTCTAAGGTAGCCCAGTCACCCTAAGCCTTCCTTGTGGCAAGGGCACACTGCTTGCTCCACCAGGACTCACGACTCTGGAACTTAGACAACCTTTTTTTTCCCCCCATACTTAAAATAGGTCTTTGTTTTTAAATAATTTTTAGGCCAGTGTAACATATTTCAGTATAGCAGCTTTAAATTACATTGGATTTCTTAAGCAGTTAAAAATTATATGGTATTACTTCTGAATAAACAAATGCTAAGGAGAGAAAGGGAGAAAGGAACTACTTTAAAGAAATTCAGAAAGACCTGTAACATCCTGTGACCTATTTTG
Source organism: Chloropsis cyanopogon (assembly GCA_013400585.1). NCBI lineage: Eukaryota > Metazoa > Chordata > Aves > Passeriformes > Irenidae > Chloropsis > Chloropsis cyanopogon. The sequence goes on along the minus strand of WEZZ01026853.1, from coordinate 11,980 downwards.
ACATGGTCTAATCTTATAAATTGACTGAACAAAAATAAATTTAGCATATAGTGCTCTCGTCATGTTCAGCCTTCAGGCTCTCTTCTAGTATATATTTCTTCATTAGATTAGGGATTTATACTCAGGCAGAAACAGCACTAGAGGAAATTAATTTTCATTAATAGACTTTGTGGCAAAGCTATGCAAACTTTCTTATGCCAGATTTTAATTTCTTTTTCCTTTCTCATTTTTCAGCAAGCCAAAATCCAGTATTAAAATAAACAAGCTTGTATTTCCTATAAATGCAGTGAACATTGACCAGTTATGTTCACAAGGGCCACATATGATTCTCCTACTGGGGAAAGAAAGGTGCTCTCCATCTGAAAACATGGTTTTGGTTTTTGACCTTCAGCATAAGACTGCCTCTTGCCAGTTAATTACCTTCACCTATACTGCCAAATTTAAGGGTGTTTCGATAGGACAGAGCATCAATCCAGGGCAGGATTTCAGATCAGACAAAGCCAAATAGCACCAATAGAGTATGTACTTCCCTTTGATGCTAAAAACAATACTTACATATCACAACACTTGAGATGAGAGTGAAAAGTTTTGCATGTCAAGTTCTGAATTAAGGCACCTGAACAACTAATGGCTTTCTTACTTTCAAAGTAACGATGGCTCCACCTATTCTGACAGTCATGGGCAGTAGATGGTTGCTACACATTTCTATACATGTTGAAGTATTACCCTAAAATGAATCCTATCCAGCCCCAAAGATTTGGGTTTCTTGAAGTGATCAGTAATTGATCAGTTACAACTTAGGCTTTTATGTTTAGGGCTTCTCACATTATCCTGCTCTTGTACTTCCATGGCCACCCTGTCCTTAGACTTTCCCTTTTGTAGTCTCTAGTTTTCCTTACACAGCCTTGAAGAGGTCTATTGCTGCAGACATAACTAATCTTTGATGAGCTTATTGTTGCTCAAGGGTCAGTGAATAGTTCACCTCATAGACGCAGTGGACTGTTAGGAGATACAGATAGCCACAGATGCTTACTTGGGTAAGTCTCATGAGCTATGGGAATATCACTGGTATTTTACTAAAATTGCTTTCCAAAGGAAGCAAATTGCCATGGTTTGAAGTCAAGGTTCAGATCAAAATGAGAAGCTGTATGCCAGTGGCTGAGCATAACTAACCTGAGAAACAGGTCACTGGAAGATTCATTACTAGCACATCTCCAAGTTGGCTTTGAATACAGACAAAGTTAGTGCAGGCACATCTACTATAGAAACAACATCATCATACCATACAATCTTCTTCTTAAGCAATCTGGAGTCAGAAACAGTTCTCTGAATATCTTCCACACGTTGCAGGTTCTTTAGATGTACTAATAATCAATATCTTATCAGCAGGCATCTTTCGTTGTCTTATAATATGCGCACTTGAATTGTTCAATATTGCTCCACCAATTGTTCTTCATGAATGCACTGTACAAGCTGCATTTTTGATGTAAACTTTTTAGCTGAATTTCTTTTACATATATGAAAATGTAACTTTCACAGTGTATCTATTTTCCTCACAATGTTAATGGTGAAATTTTCAATAAGGTGCATTTTCGCACTATTTCTTGGACATTCATTAATGGACTTGATGTTTACTTGAATATTCAATGCACTGGAATATTCTGGGTCTTATTTAGCAGTTACTTGATAAAAGAATTAGGATCATTATGCCTTATGTTTAGCCTCGACAAAAGGTTTACTTCCATGTGTACACCTCGATAACACATGACAATGTGTCAATAACATGACATACATAAGGAGACAAAGCACTCAACATCATAATGGGGACAGTTCTTTAGCCTTCATCGATATACTCCACAATCCCAAAAATCTTAAATTGATCTTTCAGTGATTAAGCAGGGAATAATCACTATTGTACCACAGCTGTCAGACTACAGTTCCAGGGTTTTCCTCTCATGCTATTGCAAAAAATAAAGTCCATTAGGTGATTGCATTGATCCTGACCAGAAAACCATTGTTTTAGCCTGATTACACAGAGTAAGTTTCTAGCACCTTCACACTGTGTAGAGCTGCACAAATCCTATGGCTGCATGACAGCCTCGGCTGTCTCCTTGCAACAGACGAACCTGGGGGCAGCTCCCACTCGGTACCAGCCAATGGTACCACCCACTGGTACCAATTATGCCACCTCCATAATCTTGCCTTCATCTAAAAGTGCAGGTCTGTGAAGGTCTTTTATGAATAGTCATTTCTTTTCTAACAAAATTATGTAATACCTCAAACAACCAAAAGAGAGGGAGGGGCCTGCCCCCATGGACAGGGGCTGCAGTGTGACATGGGAAAGTCCACGTGGGGTCTGTCTGATGCTGTACAAATACAAATGTCCAGCATCTAAAGGGGAATAAGATTGACTTGCTTTTTGTACTCTTCTTCTTATTCTGTTTCAGTAAAGCCATTAACTTCATAGCTTTTGTTATTGGGCCTTTGTTACTGAGAATCCTGAGGAACCCTGCACCAGCCTGCCCTATCTCTCTCTCTCTCTCTCTCTCTCTCTCTCTTTCTCTCTCCCCTCTCCTCCCTCCTCCCTCACCTCCACCCCAGTACAGAACATGTCTAATGATGTCTAATCAGTGCAAATCACATAGGCACTAAAATTAGTAGGCAACATTTGTTTGTTTCATCAAGGTCTTGTATTCTGTAAGGCAGAACAAATACTATATTGAAGTGCCACAATATTTTTCAAGTACTCAGAATGAGGGAAATTTGAGCATCTTTCCTTCTTCTCTCTGCTCCTGAAAAACATTTCCAAGATGCAGATTTCTTTACATTATGTGCGGCATCTAGGTACATTATGCAACATCTATCTAAAGGTTAGTGGAAGAATATACGTACAACCCAGAATCCAGGCTCTGTGAAGTTCTATATATGGTATTTAGTTTAACACAGAAATTTTATTCCATGGCATAATTAGACGGCTGATGTTACTCAGTTCGAAGTAGCACTTAAATAATTGTGATGACATCTGCTAAGTGCATCTTGAGAGAGTCCTTTATAATTAATTACTCATTTTCATGAATCATGCATCCACCCAAAGTATACCTGTTACCAGCAAGATGGTTGTAATGGAAATTTGATATAATTTTTGTAATGCATTGCAGGGTTGAGATTTTAGTCCATCTTTGGTGGACATTATATGTGAGTTATTTCATTTATATGCCTTGACAGCCTTGATTTCTGGGCTGTATCTATAACCATTAAATCATCGAATGTTCAAACACTGGCAATAGGCTCAAGTTGGCAGAGATGCACAGGCTGCAAAGCTGTAGCCCTTCTTTTCTGAGCAAAGGATGACTTCTGTGTTAAATTACTACTGAGTATATGTCACAAAGAACAAGACTTATGGTACACTCTGCCTGTGTGCTTCTAACATGGTTTCAAACGTCATATTATTTTCATAGTACAATGTGCATACATACTTTTGCTTATTTATGTTTAGTTTCTTATTTTTGAGAAGAATTTCTGCTAATTCAGGGATGTATAAAATCGTTTTATAATGAATATAATGTTTTTTTAATCATGCTACAAGTATGGGTTTTTTTCAGACAGAGGAATGTTTTCCCAACAATTATTAGGAGTACACTATAACTGAGCAATAGCACTTCATATACAAGGTTATCATACATAAACAAGGTCTTTAGATATATGTATCTTCAAAAAGCATTGTTAGAAGCTTCCACCTAAGAGGTAGCAATAGGAGAAATGCTTGCTGTGGCTGACTGACTAATTGCTGTTTGGTGAGGAGACATGGCTCTTTTTCACTGTTAAGAGGTATGTAGGTCTCCCATATTTCTTTCTTATCCTCCAATCTACTTTTTTTTTCTAAACATAGCCTTCCAGAACAGCCTACTTTTTACTTTTTGTTATGTTGGATGCAAGTGGGCTAACCAGAAAAATTCTGAGGTTTCTACCCCAGAATAATTAGTTATTGAGAAAGAATCTGAAAGACTATTTTGCTTTCTAATTTATGGGCAGAGTGATTTCTGAACTGCAAATTTCATAGTATCTCTGGCTGACAAAGGCCAAGAAGCTAAATTACAAACACAAAATAAAAAACTTTAAAGCAGTTGTAATTATTGCAATGCAACTAAAAATAAATATCTGTGCAATCAGTGGTATCTTACTCTGGTCCTCCTCTATTAAATGGGAGAATATAGAGTAAAACAGGCAGGTATTTCTTTGGAGTTTGTAGCAATGTGACAGGGGGCAATGGACACAAGCTGCAACAAGGGAAATTTTGACTAGACCTATTTCCACCTCCAGTGTGTTTTAGCATTGTCACAGATGGTCCAGAAGTCTCATAGTATTTCCAACTTTGGGGATGACCAAAGCTCATCAGGATGAGGCCCTGACCAACCTGGTCTAACTGACCCCGCTTCAAGCAGGAGGTTTTATTAGACAATATCCAGAGGTCCCTTACAAACTAAATTATCCAATGATTTTGTTAGCTACTCCCTGTCCTTTTTCTTCACCATGAATAAGTTTGGGCTGTGATTCAGTCAGGTTTCCTAAAAGCTACATAGTCTGACAAATCAATTTTAATTTAAATGACTATCCTGGAAAACATGTGAATGTTATGACAAGTCTTAAAATGCGTTATAGCTTTGTAAGAGCCTTGCCTTGGTAGTTAATGTGGTAAAGTTTTCAGTAGTTTAAAAGTATAGTAGAAGTTATTTCTATTATTTTAATTAACGTATTTAAAGACCTCAATAGAAATACTCTTTTACTCTATAACTATGAATGATATTTATATAGACCTAGTACAGATTCTCTGCTCCTGAAATTTTATTTTAAATGAAATCCAATGATCTAGAAATGTTGCTCTTTTGGGTTGCTCTTTTGGTTGCAGAACAGAGAAGATTTAATGCCATGCCTAGACAAGTTATAATTGAACTGTCCAGAAATGTAACTTGGTTGCATGATAAGGAGTAGTAGCCAGATTTTGCATTCCCCCTTCCTATAATACAATTTATGTTTATTCTCTTACTGTCTTGCAAGTATCATCAGTAGCTAATACAAGCTTATCAGCAAATCATCGGCAACTTAATTTATATGGCTATATTTTAGGGTGTACATGAATGCAAGTTTCATGGCAAATAAAATTTTAGTAAGCTGGGGAGTTTGCACTGCCAACTGCTGTGCAAATTAAAGTCACTGAAGCATTTTCTAGGTTCTTGTGTAAATGTATTCAGTGCTTAAAATATTTATATTTTCTTCTTTTTTAATTAATTAATTAGGGCTGCTTTTTGTATGATTTGTAAAGTATTTCTGATGCGCTCTAGATTTACAAATCCTGGCACAGCTGATAAGCATAGGAAGATCTTCTCTGGGACACAGTACCACTTTGGATTGAATGCAATATAACTAACACCTCAATGGTAATAATAAT
>WEZZ01026851.1:0-14732 GCA_013400585.1 Chloropsis cyanopogon | reverse complement strand
AAGGAGCGCGCCGCGACAATCCATCAATTAGTAACTAGAAACTTTTAATCCTTGGCATAATCTCTCTTATCTGTTGTCTATCAGATTTGTCTTTATGTGTTCTTGCTTGTCACTTCCCCTCTCATTTATTTTCCCTTCTGCACTGAATAGGTCCTTGATTAAGCTTAATTGGACAGATGCTCTTACCTTCACATACCTATAGCACAAGACATTTTCCCAGTAGAATGACAAAAAGACAAGTGGGTTTTATTGCTGGCAACTTGGATTTGAGTTAGGAGGAGTACAGGCCAGGGCAAAAAGAGTATCAAACTCACCTTAAAGCTTCCTTAGCTGAAACCAGCTCTGTGTTGCTAAATCCAAGAAACATAACTGTATTCCTGTCCTTGAAAGTCCAGCATGGAAAGAAAAACTGCAGGTGATGCAGTTAAGAGGGCTAGCATGACATCTGGATCTAGTAGCTTGTCTGACCTCATGACGCAGCAATAGCCACCAGCACCTTGCACTGAGCCCACTGGAAGCAAATGACAGCATCTTTTTTTTAGCTTACTTCTAGTTTGGAAATGATCTATAGCTCGCAGGAAACATGGCTGCTGGATGACTCCCAGAGCAGATACAGGGATACCCTGTGGATTAGAAATTTGTTTGTCAAAACCACATCACTTCTGAATTGATACTGTATCTTTAACTTGCTTTCTCAAGGTCCAAACTGTTTATTAGTAAGTTTAAAATGGACACCAACTGAATTGACCACTTACAGCAGTCAGGCATTGAGAAAAGGGAAGCAAATACATGATGTATGCCTTTTGTGGTAATACCTGTCTGCTCTCTGGGATACATCTTCTTGATCTGATCAAAAGTTTTCAAGGAAACTCTTGCAGAGTCATTGATTGTCTGTAATCCAGAAGTTCAACCATTCACAGAGATGCCCAAATATGCAGTATGCCTCAGCTAACACTAGATGTTGCCCATGTACTTCAGAAGCTGATACACATCATGCAAAATGAAACAGGCTTGAGGCTTTAGGAAAACTACCCTAGGTACGTAGGTATGGGCTTCCTATTTCAGAGTTATTTCAGCCAGCAGCACAAATATATTTCTGCCTCACTTTAAGTGGTGGTTATGTCTTCTTATTCTTCTCACCATTGTTCATATCTGGCCAGTCGTGTGTGAATGGTGATTTGAAAGGAAACTCTTACCTGCCTTCTTAAAATTTCTGTTGTTTTTTTTGCTACCTCTGTGTGAAGCAGTGCTACCCAGGGTGGAAATATGCCCACTGTAAGTGGATGTGGCAAAGTTGTTACTAAGCCTCCAGTACATCCTCACTGTCTTCTATCTTTGTACTTCATGTCTTGTCCTGTTTGTCATCTTGTTCTCTCTTCAACAAAAGAACATATGCGGTTAAAACCCATTTGTCAAGGATCTCTGACTTCATAGAGAAATCTCACCAGGTCATTTTCTCTCTCTGGACTGGTCTGTGAGTGGCTTTTCTGTAGTCAGACTGAATTAGAAAAATCTATAGCACAGACTTCATCTGTTTGAAGAGAGAAAATAGAAGATTTGACATTTAGTTGCCACAAAGACAGCAGGAGTGTTTGAACTATTGTTGTGGGTTTGTGCTGGCAGGCAGCTGAACCGGACAGCCACTTGCTCAGTCCCCCACAGTGGCGTGGGGAGAGAGTTGGAAGGGTAGAAGTGACAAAACTTATGGGTTGAGACAAAACCAGTTTGATAGGTAAAGCAAAAACTTTGTGTGCAAACAAAGCTTCAGCAGGCAGATGTTCAATTGTCTCTGAGAAAGCAGGTTTTCATCACAGGTAATGATTGCTTGGGAAGACAAATACCATAACTCCAAATTCCCATATCTCTTCTCCTTCTTTTTCCTCTCAGCTTTATATGCTGAGCATGATGCCATACAATATAGAATATTGTTTTTGTCAGTTGGGGTCAGCTGTCCAGATCTGTCCCTTCCCAACCTTTTGTGCACTGTTCAGCAGTATCTAAAACACATGGATGTCATCACTCTATTTTCAGCACCAATCCAAAACACAGAACCATACAAGCTACTATGCAGAAAATTAAAATTATTAAGCAAAACCCAGTAGAACTATGGAGGAAGATATACATGAATTTAAAGTCGTATATTAGAAATTGCCAAAACTTTTTGTTCTTTTTCTTTGACAGTTTGATTTATAAGTAATGTTTGTAAGGTCTGTTTCTTTCTACTGACAAGGTAAGCTTTTTGGTCTGTATTCAGGGGTTGAAGAGTGGGTAGAGAAGCCTACTCTGAAATTTGTAGCACCTGCCTGTGTATAGGGTACTGAAGTGAAAACATCATCAAAGTGCTGTGTAAGAAGTAGAAAGCTGAAGTGAAAACATCATCAAAGTGCTGTGTAAGAAGTAGAAAGGACAGACAACAGACCGTTCTGCTCTTGGCAGCCCTGTGTGGAGCAGAAACCTGGAAAACTTCATCAACTAGTCCCAAAACTGCTTTTATGGTAAGGACAATGAATGCACAGAGGTATAGGACAGGTCTGGGTTTGTAAACTTTCTCAGCTCTCAACAGTTCTTGGCTTTGGCACTTTTCTAAGCTAGATGTAATTTTTGTCTATTTAGTAACATCTTACAGATTTCTCTTCCATAAACTTGTTCCGTCTCTCTCTAAACCCTTGTAATAGCATTTGCAGTATGTTTTGTCAAATGTTTCCATGGATGTAGTTGTTCCTATATGAAGAACTACGTCCCTATTCATTTTTAGCCAGACTCTCGGTAACTTTATATGTCCTTGAAAATAGCTGAACTATTTTCAAATGAAAATGTCCACAAGCAGTATCACTTTGGGCACAGACAAAATATAGAATATGCTCTGACAGGAATAAACTGTATTAGCTTTAGAAGCATTTGAACATAAGCTCCTTCATCCTGTTCTAAAAAATACATATTTCTAAAAATTTAGGTTTATTGTATTTGTAAATTGTATTTACTGGCTGGCAGCCCTTGTAGCTAGCACTGACTGACATTCAAAATATGTGACACAAACTCAGTGATATGGGTCTTTGTCATATTGGAAAAGGTTACATGCCAGCCTGGAGGAACCTGGAGGTTCCCAGCTCAGACAGCAGGAGATGGTAATTGGATGTCACTGGCTCAAAGCTGTGGCATTTTCTTTTAGTTATGTTAGAGCTTTGTATCATAGCTCCTTTGCTGTTCTACTGCATTCACATCACAATCTGACTGTTGGAGTCCAGAGACCTTGCAAAAGTGTTGTTGGAAGAGATCTGCCTACACCTTGTGGAGAACACCTACCTGGCAGTGATGCCCAGAGGAGTCTGTGGCCCCTTGGGAAGTCCATGCTGAAGCAGTCTCCTGGCAGGACCTGTGGCCCCATGAAGAGAAGAAACCATGCTGGAGCAGGTTTGTTGATGGGCTTGTGACCCCATGAGGGACTCATCCCGGAGCAGCCTTTTCCTGAAGGATTACACCACAGGGAACACATCAACGTTGGAAAAATTTGTAAAGAACTACAGCCTTTGGTAAGGACCCACATTGGAGGTGTTCATGGAAGACTGTTTCCCATGGGAGACACTATATGCTGAAGTAGGTGAAGAGCGTGGGAAGTTCTTCCCCTGAGGAGGAAGGAGCAACAGAAACAACGTGTGATGAACAGACCACAACTCCCATTCCCTCTTCCCCTGCACCACCGGGGAGGTATGGATGAGCTGGAGAATTTGTGAGTAGAGCTGAGCCTGGAAAAAGGGGGAAGGTGAAGTGAATGCTTTTTAAGATTTAGGTTTTATTTCTCATTACCCTACTCTGATTTAATGGGTAATATATTAAGCTTATTTTCCCAAGTCAAGTCTGTTCCTTCCATGATGATAATTGCTGAGAGAGCTCTCCCTGTCCTTATCTCAACCCATGAGCTTTTTGTTATATTTTTTCCCCTTCTCCCACAGAGGAGTGGAAGTGATAGAGCAGCTTTGGTGGGCATCTGGCATCTCGCCAGGGTCAACCCACCACAAGCTGGCACAGGTTTTCGAAAGGCTGGTCTACAACAACTCTTCAAATATTTGACCTTCTTTCTCAGGAAAATCAGATCTACCTCATCTTCTGTGTTGCTTTAAAGACCACAACATAAATGCTTTAAAAATAAACTCTTTCTCTAGTTGCATTTACTCCACTGAAACTCACAGATTTTTTCCTCCCTTAGTTGGTCTTCCAAGAAGAGCTAGATAATAACAAACCTGAGATTGTCGTTAATGCCACTAACGCCCAACATTGCTCAAAAACATCATTGCAAGTTTCATGTAGGTCACACCTATGGAGATGTAATTATATACAAGCTGTTCTAGGGAAGGGCTAGTAAAATTGTGTGTATGAAAAAAAGTGAAAAAGTGCTCAGATGCTCAAGGTTATTTGTTCTTGTATAGCTCTGCATAATATTCAATTCCTATTAAGGAAGGTATTACAGAACTATCCTCTGAGTAGTAATAGCCTGTTTGGTTTTTTCCTATTCCTTGGAGTGGTTATAGACTTCCTAGGACTGTATTTAAATATGTAGGTTTTACTTTTCTATACTTTGAAGCAATCAAATAAATGAAAATTTAAAGCAGCTTTGCTTTACTATTCTTTGGAAATTTCACTAATATCATTAGAAATGCGTAAGTTTTATTTTTAGTCATAAAGTAAACAAATGATTCTTGCTCCCTGCATCTGTTGAAACTTGGATAATCCTAAGAAAGCTGTATTATACACTCTGTAAAAAAATGGCCTTATAACGAATTTCTTAATTTCAATAGGTGTACTGGCTGCATTAATTCCTAGTAATCTTCCTAAATTACAGAGTTATTCCTAAATTAAACAGCATTGATAAATACTGATAGTCATGTTGGAGGGATTGTTACTGGGGTATTGACCAAGGGGTACAGAGTTTCTTCATGTACAAACCTGCCTGAGAAAACAGTGTGTTTCATTTCTGTAGGTGCCAACTCTGCCAACAATTTTGAATGGCAAAAATAGGGACATTACTTGTGGGGCTTGGGTTTGAATAACCATGCCATGGGAATGGGTTTATCCCAGTATATATTTGTTTATGATTACCTGGGTGCATGCCCAAGTTCGGTTATAACCTCAAAAATTATATGGATTTAGCTACATTTTTTGTTGTTCATTTAATGCATTGCTGGATTTATATTGGATACAGCTGTAGAAATCTTGTGTTTATAGTTTTTAACCACTTGTATCCATTTAGGTTGACAGTTTGTACCCATGAGTGTGACATTGACTTGCAGCATGAGCAAAATGGGATTGGTGCAGGGTCAATGATTGTCAGCTTGCAACTGCTATCTTTTGCTAGTTGTATCTGTAAACAGATCATTTAAAACATTCTGATCTTACATAGAGGTATGTCTTTATCCAACTTCAATACCTGCATCATTGTCATCACTGAGATGAACAGTTTGAAATACCTTCAGCTTATGACTTCATTCAGACCGAACTTGCTAAACTGTAACTGTAAAAACTAGTCTCACATATTAGTAAGAAACATCACACTTGTACATATGAGCACTTACACTTAGGCTCAGGATGGTTTTGGGTATAGAACTCTTCTGAGACAGATTTTTACTCTGTGCTTGTGTGAATACCTGTGCATCCTGTACCCATGGCTTGCCATGCTCAACACTTAAGTTCCCTTTCAGCTGAAGTAATTCTCACTGATGATCAGATCAATGCAATTCTTAACCTCTTCAACCACACAGAAGGATAGAAATAGGGGTTGTACTCAACTTTTTTGGGATCACTTAATTGACAGATTGGGACCTACTTAAGTGTAATGCATTTTTATTTGTTTGTTTCATATTTTCCCATAAAATGGCAGTACTGTGTGGACTGCAAATACACACACCTGTCCCTAGGTTTCACAAGTTTGCCACTCTATCATAAAGTTAGTGTATTCTTTAAAAGAATTTCATAACAATGGAAGTAGTGGCATTCACTCAGTGCAGTAACTTTGTTCTGCATATAATCCATCTGATATATTACCTGTGATGATAATGGATCTATCCACAAAACTTTGCTCTCTGCTACTCCATGTATGGTAATTATTCTCAGGAGCAATCTCTATGGCTAGACCTCAAGTTTTTAATATCAGCCTTTAATTGCATGGCAATATGTTACCTTTTACCACAGGATATGCATCCTGGCTGTGAATGTCTGCTAGATTCTTGAAAGTCTGTAAAAATAAATCTTTTGTTTTGGCCATCCTGGTTAATTCTGTTTTTTCCTGAAACTGAATAAGCTCCTACTGTAAAACGATTGAAAAAACTAACACTTAAGTTCCTAAAAAAGCCATGAATGTGTCTCTTCTCATATGAAGTGATGTTTGTTCAATGGTTTGGCTCAATCTGGGATATAGTGCTTCTTTGATGAATTTATTCATATTGTTATTGAAATTATTTCTCTGGTTTTGCAGTAGGTGATTACTTTCAGGAATGCATGACACCCAGATGGATGCATGGGTTTATGTTCCTTGTTTAAAGTGAACAGTTTTGAGACAAAAACTTTGAGAATTTGCCAGGTAAAGAGAAGTGGGCCAGTGGAAATCTCATGAGGGTTTAATAAGACCAAATTCAGTGCTGCACTACTGTTAGGGCATCAGCACAGGCTGGGGATGAACAGAAGGAGAGCAGCCCTGCGAGAAGGATCTGGGGCTGCTGCTGGGTGAGAGGCTGGACATGACCCAGCCATGGGAACTCCCAGCCCAGAGAGCCAAACGTGTCCTGGGCTGCATCCAAAGCAGCGTGGGCAGCAGGGGAGGGAGGGGATTCTGCCTCTCTGCTCTGCTCTGGTGAAGGATGGATCATCTCTTCTGTGAGGAAAGGCTAAGAAAATCAGGATTATTCAGCCTGGAGAAGAGAATGCATCAGGGTGACCTAGTTGCAGCATCCAGATCCCTCTGGATGGCATCCTGTCCTCCCGGAGTGTCAACTGCACCACTCAGCTTGGTGTCATCTGCAAATTCATTGAGGGTGCACTCAGTCCCTTCATCTGTGTCACTAATAAAGACATTAACTAACACTGGTCCCAGTACAGACCCCTGACAGACACCACTTATTACTGATGTCCATTGAGACTCTAAGGCATTAACCAACTACCCGCTGGATGCATTTGTCCAAATGTTTTCTCAGTCTGCTCATCAAATCCATCTCTTTCCAGTTTAGAGAGAGGAATGTTGTGGGGGACTGTGTCAAAGGCTTTGCAAAAGTTCAGATAAATGACAGCTATAACCCTAACCTCTTCCACTGGTGAAGTCACTCCATCAGAGAAGGCCACTTAGGCTGGTCAGGAAGGACTTCCCCTTGGTGAAGCCATGCTGGCTGTTACAAATCACATCCCATGCGCAGGAAAATTACATTTAGCAGGAAAATTAATTTTCAGCACTTATTACAAAATTACTGTAAATGACAGTATTAATAAAAGAGTGTTTTGTCCAGCTGTGGTCTCAGACTGTCAAAAAGCAAGTTTCCCCTTGTGAATAGCCTGAACTACATATAACACTTTAATCACTGCAGCTCGTGAGGTCTGAACACTAAGAGGACCTGCTAAAAATTCTGAAAATAGAATGGTAAGTGGAAGTTTCATCTGTTTGTCACAGAAGTAGTTGATCTTTTTTTCAGCAGAGGGAGCTGCTAATGCTTTGGAGCTGTTAGTAGTAATGTGTTTGTAGCAGCAGTTGCTAGGATTTGACAGTGCAACTTCTCCAGCAGCAATGTTGTCTGAAAACGTCCCAGCTTCCTGTCAGCTCTTACTTATTCTAATTAATCTAATTATTCTAATATATGCCATTTCTTCCTCGGTACCTGTTTGTGGAGCTACACAGTAAGCTCATTCAGTCCTTTCTAACAAAAGCAGTAAAAAAACAACATTAAAATATACAATTCTTTTGTTTAAAGTCTGCTTTCAAAGGCACAGTTACATCTTAATTGTAATGACTGAAGTCAGTTTATTCCCCTTTCAGTGAGATTTCTTGGATAGACAAGTGAGGTCCCATGGTAGATCAAGAGTAAGCAGATATACATGTATGATCAATATGTACGACATGTATGATACCAATAACAGGGAACACTAATTATTCTCTCTGCCTCTTTGCAGGTCTCAGGGGAGGGTAAATTACACACGACATTTTGATCATTAAGCCCCAAGGGAACAAAGGGGAAAGGAATCTGTCACTGGCACCATTTGTTTTACACTAAACTCCAGCCCAGAATGATTTTTTTTTTAAACAATAAATTTCAGCAAAAAAATTGTGCTTAAAAAGAATTTAAGGAATTAAAACAAATTTAAGCTAGATCGTTTTCATCAAAAATATTAGATCACTTAACTATTTAGCCGAAGATGTTTCAGAGGCAACCACCTTTCTTCAATGACAGAAAAAGGTCACAAAGATTCTTGATACCTTCAGAGAAGGATAAAGAGGCAGAGGAAGAGAAACTACAGAAACCAGATCTATGAAAGCCAAAGAAAGAAAAGCTTTGGAAGAAGCAGTAAGTGAAGTGACATATCTGGAGAGAAACAGCGCACAGTGGCACGCCTCTCCTGGTGTTTTCTATTGGACAGCCTACAGAAAATTCACAAATTCCCTGCCTACCCAGCAGGTGGCAACTGGAAGACACAAATCACATCAAATTTCTAGTTTCTTCCTGTAAACCATAACTAAGAAACTTCTTCTTCGATGTTTTGTCTTCACCTACTTCACTGGGCAGAGATGAAAACAGTTTTGTGACCAGAACTTTTGGCTGCCTAATGTGTGACTCTCCCTGTATCACAGCAGTCAGCAAAAAGAAAAAAATATCCCCTTTGAACTAAGACTGACATTATAGAAATGAGCATTCTAATCTAATATCTTGAACAGGTAGTAGTATAGCAGAAAAGTGCTTCCTCCCAAAGTGTTGTTGAGGTCAAAAATGCAGAGTGTTGCCCAGAGGCTTCAAAACCAAAAATATGTAGGATGCAAGAATACTTTTTATGGTTACCCAGGATAGTTTGCCTTTACTATCCGAGTAATCTTCAGAAGAATATTTTCTGCTCTTTTGGAAACACAAAAAAGAGATCTAAGTCAACCATGCTAAAATGTTTGATTAGGTAATTTAAATACTTGAGCGCCATAATCCCTTATTTATTCCAATAAATCTATTTTACTCAGAAAATTAAAATTTACTGTAAAGCAGTTTCTATCATGAGGTTTACTCTCTGAAATCCATTCTATGTGAAGATTTTCCAGCCCATTAATGCCAAACTCTAGTCCATAAGACACTTTTTAATTTTTAACTCTGAAAAATGTTGCTGGTTAGTTGTTTCTATGCAATTGCTAAGATTGATTCTCAACGCTGTGTATTTCTAATTTTTTTAAATGGAAGTGACTGCTTTTTAATTTTATTGTTAATGCTGTGTCATTTTTAGCACAATGGACATAAATTTTGTATACATACAAAGGATGCTGGTTGCCAGGCTGTCCTTTAGTTGAGGTACTTTGGTAATAGGGGCCAGCCAACAGAGGAAGAGCTCAGAGGCAGCCAAGAAAGGTGGAAGTTTGCAGAGCAGGGTGCACGGAATGGGGCTCAGCAGCTTGGCTTAGAAAGGCACTTGGGTCCTCAGCAGTGGTGTCACTGCACCACAAAACTGCCCCCAACAGCTGCTGGGGCACCTGTCCCTGTGGCACTTGAGCTGTTATCCAGTGAGAGCTCTGGTGGGTGGATGCTGCCTTCCAGGAGAGCCTAAGGCTTCTTGCTCGGAATGGAGCAGTGGGAAAAGGCTTCCGTGCTGCAGGAAGTGTGCCTGTGTTGGGAAATGGTGTTGCCAAATGAGGAAGCTGTGGGAAAAGGTCTACAGACTCTGCAGCAGCAGAGATGATGGAGAAAAAGTTAAGCATGTCTTTTCCAAGATTCTGGCTTCAAATACTTGAATTTATGTACTGAAGGCAGCACAGGTAGAGTCTGGTATGAGACATAGACATTCCCATTGTGGCAAGTTTGTACTTTCAGGCCTTAGGAGAACGGCTTCTGCTTTATCTGTAGAACTGCTGATAAGGAGTAGGTGCAGTGCTTTTGGTGCTGTGAAGGGTTGACAGCTCTGTCAAATGAAGCCTGCAGAGCTTGAGCCCTGCAACAGCACCAGGATGAAGCAGCAAGTTATGGAAGTGTGAGATTCTCTATGGTGATCCCTATATGACATTTAAGAGATGAATAAACAGAAAAGGATCTGTTTTAGTTTTGTTGAGGTAAAGTGAGACTTTCTGAAACCCTGAATTGAAGAAAAGGAAAAGGAGGATCACAAGTTTCAGGGTGTAATATATGATTTGGAATAATTCCTGCTTATGTGAAATGTGATATATAATTCATGCTTATGTGAAATATATAGTATATGATTTAGAATAGTTTGTGTTCACATAGATTATAAGAGAAATAAGTTTATATTCTTAAAGTTTTAAAACTACGAACCGGGACCGAGGAGATTGCCTCACATGAGCAATGCGAAATCACAGATGGCCGCAGAGAGGAGGACCTAATTAACAAATGAAAAGACGCGGTTCCTACGGAGATGGGCTGTTTCCAGGGAACAGTCCAGGAAACATCCAAGAGATGAATATCCGATAAATATCTACTGGAGTCATCAAAAACATGCATCCAAAAACTGAGTTCCCATCAGAACATACATCCGAATACCCGATTCCTGGCAAAAACATACATCCAAAAACCAGGTTCCTGTAAATCCTCAATCGGCGCTCATCGCTCCTCAGAGATGGCTTTGTCCAGTTCCACACAGAGAAAGAAGACCACAAGCATATGTGAAATCGTGAAAAGAAATGGGGAAATTCTGTCCCAGGCAGGAAAAACCATATAAAAAGTGCCCGAGCAGAGACAGACTCCGTGAACAGAGGGAATCCGAAACGATAGAGTTTGGATTGAGTGTTCACCCAGCGCCGGTCCCGGGGTTGATGCCGTTTTGTTTTCTTTTGATTGTGGCTATCGGGACCATATCTCGGTCACAAAATAAAATTTATTTTTATTATTAATTATTAAATTAGCTCTATCAATTATTACCTATAACAAGGGCAAAATACAAATCTTCCCTAGTGATGATGTGCATCTGTGGAAATCAGAGTTTGAAGATCAAAGGATTCAAATCACTGTGGACACCAATGCTGACAAAAAAAATACAAAAATCTGGGCCATTGAAGAAAAAATTCTCAGAAAGATTCTCATGGAAACACTCTGGACAGTGAAGAACTCATTGATCTACAGCAGCAATTAAATGCAGGAGACATGCTTGCAGTTCCTGGGCAGAAATCAGAATAAATTATAGATGTTTCATGATTTTTGGTTTCATGTTTCTCCAGGATGGGATCATTTCTACAGAGGAAATGTTGCTCTTTCTTCCATGTCAGGGACTTGCTGGAGTGAATGGAATTCTGCCTGGGGATAGATGAGGACCCAACTGAGATTATGGATCTGGATTAAAGGCAGGGCAGGGACAGGTGACATTACAGCAGGGCCCACTACAGGCTGCCTGAGCAGGAACACTGAGCAGATGAGTCCCTCTGTAGACAGATAGGAGCAGCCTCACATTCACAAACCAGGTCCACAGAGGAGACTTGAACCACCCTGACAGCAGTTCAAGGGAAAGCACAGCAGGACATAAGAAATCCAGGAGGTTTCTGGAATGCGGTGATGACAACTTCCTTCTCCAAGTGATGGAGAAGCCAACAGGGAAAGGTGCTATCCTGGACCTTGTTCTCACCAGCAAGGAATGGCTGGTGGGGAATGGGAAGCCCAAGGGCAGCCTGGTCCACAGTGACCATAAAATGGTGGAATTTGGGATCTTCGAGGCAGTGAGGAAGGCACACAANCACATTCACAAACCAGGTCCACAGAGGAGACTTGAACCACCCTGACAGCAGTTCAAGGGAAAGCACAGCAGGACATAAGAAATCCAGGAGGTTTCTGGAATGCGGTGATGACAACTTCCTTCTCCAAGTGATGGAGAAGCCAACAGGGAAAGGTGCTATCCTGGACCTTGTTCTCACCAGCAAGGAATGGCTGGTGGGGAATGGGAAGCCCAAGGGCAGCCTGGTCCACAGTGACCATAAAATGGTGGAATTTGGGATCTTCGAGGCAGTGAGGAAGGCACACAAAAAGCTCACTACCCTGGACTTCAGAGGAGCACACTTTAGCATCCTCAGGGATTTACTTAGTTGAGTACCATGGGATAAGTCACTGAAGGGATGAGAGGACAAACAAAGCTTGTTGATATTTGAAGATCACCTTCTGCAAGCTCAGGAGTGATGCATCCCAATAAAGAGGAAGTCAGGCAGAAATATCAAGAAGCCTATGTGGGTGAATAAAGAGCTCCTGGACAAACAAACACAAAAAGGTAGTGCACAGAGGGTTGAAGCAAGGACAGCAGCCTGGGAAAAATAAAAAGATACTATCTGAGCAGCCAGGGATATTAGGAAAGCTAAAGTCCTGATAGAATTAAAACTCACCAATGACATCAACGGCAACAAGAAAATTTACTGCAGGTACATTGGTGATTAAAGA
This sequence comes from Chloropsis cyanopogon, assembly GCA_013400585.1. Lineage (NCBI taxonomy): Eukaryota > Metazoa > Chordata > Aves > Passeriformes > Irenidae > Chloropsis > Chloropsis cyanopogon. Next base: position 2,142 of record WEZZ01026851.1, on the reverse strand, counting down.
AAGACTAGGGACAATTTGGGCCCTCTCTGGAAGGAAGCAGGAGATGTGGTTACCAGGAATATGGAGAAGACTGAGGTACTCTGTGAATTTTTTGACTCAGTCTCCCCTGGTGAGTGCTTCAGCCACACTGCCCAAATTCCGGAAGTCACAGAAAATAAAGATACTGGAGAACCACCTGCTGTAGGATAAGACCAGTTTTGAGGCCATCTAAGAAACCTGAAGGTGCACAAGTCCACAGGACTTAATGAGATACATCCATGGATCCTGAAGGAATTGGCAAAGGAAGTAACTAAGAATATGTGACTAAGCACTGTCCAGCATATTTGAAAAGTTGTGGCAGTCTGGTGCTGTCCCCATTGCCTGGAAAAGGGAAAATATAACCCACGTTTTAAAAAGGGTATGTAAGGATGGAATGGGGAACTACAGGACAGTTAGTCTGACCTATGTTTCTGGACCCACCATAGGTCAGATGCTCCTGGAAAATACAGAAGTGCACAAGAAAAATAATTAGGCAATTGTTGATGACCAATCAACAGTGTGCCTTCACTAAGTAGATAATGCGTGACAAAATTGGTGGCCTTCTGTAACTGGGTTACAGCAATGACAAGGTGAAGGGAAATTCCTTTAAACTGAGAGATAGTAGGTTTAAATTAGATATTAGGGAGAAATTCTTTAATGTGAGGGTGGTGAGTCAGTGACAGAGGTTGTCCAAAGAAGCTGTGGATACCTGGAAGCTGCGCTCTCAAGGCCAGGTTGGATGTAGCTTTGGTGGGCCTGATGTAGCAGAAGATATTCCTGGCTGTGGCAGGGGGGTTGGATCTAGGTGATCTTTAAGGTCCCTTCCAACCCAGGCCATTCTATGATACTTTAAATAAGGAATTGGGTACCTTTCCCTTTCTCGGAAAACAACTTCTGTTTGCATATATTCTGTGTAGATTTCTTCTTAAAAGGCATTCCTCAGCTTCTATAGTGTGGCATAATTTAATTGACGTTTTGAGTGTGCTGTCCCTCTGTAGCTGAAAATAACTTTGATATCTCCACCCTGCCCAGAAAGCAGAGATGAGAAGTTACTTTGTTTAAGTAAAGGTCATCAACTGATTATTTTTAAAACCTTCAGAACATGTTACATAATTTTTTCTTCTTCAGAAAAGAATTCTTCAGAATTTTTGATCAGGAAGTCAGTTTACATGATCTACTGGCACAGTGCCTGTAGAATAAATATTAGCTACTACCTTTTCTTGGTATTAACTTCTGCAGCTTTAAAGCCACAAAATGCTGCAGAGTCCTCTTGGTTTTAAGTTTTCTTCATTATTTTAGAAGTGCATGGTACCCAAGATAGAAATAATCCTTTGTCCTGAGTTTCTGCCTCTGGTGAACAGAAGAGAGAGAGAAATTTAAGTGGAGTCAGGTCTCCTTCAGCATGACTTAACATTTACATACCAAATGTGCTCTGACGAGCTGTCCCTGTAACCACTTCAGCCTTGGGAAAGAAGGTTTCCTCCAGTGTTCAGTTCCTACTTACAGAAAACATGCAAAAATATTGTGGGAAAATGTATTTCTTGTACATTACTACAAGGCTGAAGGAGGCAGAAAAAATGTTACAGAAAATGAGCGCCGCTCATGAGAAATACTCAGTTGTCACCACTCAAGGATCTATCATGCATTTTGCAGTGACAAGTCTACCAGAGACAGATCCTGTGTATCAGTTTTTCTTTGAAGTGTTTTTAGCAGGTTTGTTTAGTATATCTTTTTAAAAAATAGCATTTTGCGTTACCCATATCTTAAATGGCCCAAGACAGCATCTTATTAAATTGCACTAAAATTTCCACACTTACAAACTAGAATATTTGTAGAAAAAAAAGTTTAAAATATTTCCTAGAAGATGGGATTAGCATGGATTTTATTAATTTATCCTACGATGTAGGACAGATGTCTTCATTCTATACCTGAGATAAGCATTCTTTCTATTTGTATGTACATTATGAAAAACTAATGAGGTCATTGAAGTTGTAAAAATGTTCATGCTTTACTTCCAGTGCGTATTCTGTATTAAGTCTTAATTTAGGTGACAAATAAAATTCCTTTCTCTTTCAGAGCATATATATACACATATGCATGTATACATATATACATACATGTAAA
>WEZZ01026848.1:62219-85072 GCA_013400585.1 Chloropsis cyanopogon | reverse complement strand
GGGCACTGCGAAAAATACATGGATAGAAACAACAAAGTCACAATTACATTAGCTTTGAGGCTGCTAATTTCGACAAATCAAATAATTATAATTACTCAATCTGAAATTTTAGCTTTCCCTCCTCTGTGTATGAAAATTAATGTCTTTCAATCGGAACTCTGGAATTGTTCTCAAAGTCAATGGGATGACTGTGTGTTTGGGTAAATGATAATTCTTGGCACTTTACTCAGTGGCATCTTTAGAAGAACAAGTATATTTCTTAAATAAATTTTATTCTTTTAAACATTGTTTTAATATTTTTATATTTTAATATAATTTTTTTCACAAAAGAAGGAGACAAAATCCTAATTTTCATTTTCTTTTAAGACTAGAATGATTTTTTTTTTCTTTTTTTGACTATTTAAGAACAACTATTTACATGAGTATATTTGGAGTGTGGTTGAAGTTTACACAGTTCTGCCAGAGATGAATTTGTCAATTTTGAATTTTATAGTTCTATACATTGGAAAAGCTGTACATTAGGTTCTGTCAAGAGCTGATCATAGTTGTCATAGCACAACTAAGTGAAAATCAATTGATTGCAATGAAATATATTTATCATCTTAAAACTGATAACAGACAGTAAGTTAAAAAAATCATTTATATAACAGCAAAAAAACCAGAGTAATGTGTAACATTTCCTCTCTCCCTTTTCCATTCTTTCTCCCACTCCCTTTCCAGTTTCCTTTAGACAAAGCCAGGCATTTACTCAAGGTAGTGAGTTTTCCGGCAAGAGAACAGATTTTTGTTCTGTGTTTGCATAGTGCATTCTATAATGCTTAGGCCATGATGAGGACTACTGAATACCAGTAAGATACAACCAGAAAAATAATTCCATCTGAGCAGAAGTTATGAAGCTTGATTAATTTAATATTCATTTCTTGTATTGAGATTCGTTGTTGTGCATATGAGGGTGAACTTATATTAAAATTTTCCTGTGGTTTGGGCATTTCTAACAGTTTTCTCCTATGCTGATCTCTAAGGTTTAAAAAGATTTGAGCCTGCTTAATATAAGAGACAATTCCTGTATGGAAAATAGGGTACAAAAACAGTTTGTCAAGAGTTTGTTTACATAGAACCAGTGATGCTGGAAATATGTGTTTTAAAGAGGTCCCTCAGAAACGGCTGGTTCGACTCATCCTTCTTCCCTCATTGAAGGCTGCATTAAAAGTCTCTCTATACAGACTTTTCTACTTTTATGATGCTTACCAAATTACATCACCTACATCTGTTAGACATGATCAAAATTGACCAACAAGGTCTGAGTATTTCAGGAGATACCTGAGAGAATGACTTTCTTAGGAAACCAAGTAACAGACCTATTTTAATAATGGCATAATAATTATCTTGCTTCCCATGTTTGCAAATAGGGATAGAGTTTGCAGAGGGATAGAGTTTGTTTTTCCCCTTGTCAGTGGGAAAATAAAATATTTTTAAAGTAAGAAATGGCAATATTTATCTAGAACCCACTTCAGTGGAATGTAGCCAAGCCTGGGACTTCTTTAAGAGTAAACAAGAAGTAAACAATCCTGAAGCAAAGCAAGCCTATCTTTTCGCTAACGGGATTTCCTATCATGAACTTGTGTGGACCCTATCCTGCCAAAAACATGGATGCTGGAAGTCACTGATCTAGAAGGAATATAGTGTGACAGACATAGTGGTTTCTCCCCTTGGCTGGCCTTTGTTCAGCCCTGCCAATTCCATTTGAGCTCGGTATTAGTTGCTCCCTTCAGGGACTATACAGACCTCCCTCTACGCTCACTATCTATTAACATAAATGTTCAGTTTTCCTAGCATAGTGATGCAGCACTGATCATTGAAATTTTTCATGCCTCATATTTTCTCCCTGTTTCACAGTTTATGAACTCAGGCTTAAGGAGACTAAAACCTAACAGTTATTTCACAGGAAATTAGGTGTATGGTTACTTTTGAGATGCTGGGTTTATATGTCTAATTTAAGCCACAGTAAACTATCCTCTCTATCATTAGGCAGGCTTTAAGTAAGTAAAAGGGAATATTGTGTTGTCAATTTATTCTGTCAGTTCACTCTATTTAGAAAATAGACTGCCAAACAAATCTAACACTTGCTTTTGCCTCCTTTATTTCTCTTCTCTGCACACCCCCTGTTATTATTCCCTTTAGTCTGCACAGTCATTCAGGCTGTGCTTCTTCCCTTCTTTTGTACAATATGTCATCCACAGTCTGTAATTGTTTATCCTGCCATTACATACACCACAAGCTTTTACACACAGTGAAATGGTTGTTCTGGGTATAAAAGGAACTGTAAAAAGAAGTGTAAAACTTGTGATGTATAACTGTGGAGTGATTGAAAGGCATACGGATTTTATGTCTCTAAGTGCTTATGAAAGGACGGAAGGACAGTGTCTGACTCCTTTCTGGAACTTAATTGGAAGAGGTTGAGAAACTATCATCTGAAGCATGCTATTTGAACAACCCAGAGCAAAATTCCACACTCAGTAAACTGATACATTTTTGAAATGGTGTGAATGAGGATGAAGGCAAAACTTGGCCTGTAGCATCAAAGGATTCAATATTTCCATGATGATCCTTCATTTGTAGGAAGATTGTGACACAAAACCTTGTGTCAGATTTTATTGATGACAAAGGTTGGCAGTTACTTAGCAACCTGAGATTCAGATCACCCTCAATCTCCCTTTCTTTTTGTTCGTCGCTGCCAAAGAACAAGCTGGAGTCCGTCTTTTTCGTGTTCAGAGGTTGTTTATTATTTCTTATCAAAACATTTTCTTTCTGAGCTGCGAAGGTCTGATCAGCAGCTCTGGTTCTGCCATTCCCCTCCCCACGGGGAGGTGTCTAAGTTCTTATACTGAAAGTTACGTATATCATGTTTACTATAATGTTCCAATACATACTACTAACGTAAAACCACTTGTGACTATTGTCTACCTATCAAACGTGTCTTCATCACCAGAGAAGATGGAGAGACAGGAGACAAGAAAGAAGAACAAGGCACGCCCAAATTCCTCCATCTTGTCTTCTGACCTCCCATCCTAAAACCTAAAAATCTACTTTTTCACTCTGTGATAAGCTAAATATCATTCTACTTAAATTCTTGTGGCTTGCAAATTCCCAGACATTGATGACAATTTTTTCCAAGGGCTAAAATCAAAGGCAAAGGTGTTTTTCCCTCCATTCAGGGGTCTCTGAGCCCCCTGCCAGGGTCTCTCATCACTCAGGACAGCCTAGAGGATGTCCTGGACTCCCACAAAAGGTCAGTAGTTACTTAGCAACCTGAGATTCCAATGAAAGTCAATCTCAACTAGTTTCAAGTCAAACTAGTTATGCACCACCTCTCCGAAAGACAGAAAAAATCTTGAAGCCAGATGGGAGAGGGGCGCCCAGGTGCCGCAGGATGGGAGGTTCCTCAGGGCTGGAGCTAAGGGGGTTGTCCCAGGCTTTGCCCCACTGGAGGCTGCAGACTTTCCTTGAGTGACCCGATCCCTTCCAGTAGCCCACTCCCCTCTGTTTCCCCCTTCCTTGTGGAGCTGAGACTGAGCGACTCTGGGCTGCTGCTCTCCGGGGGTAGCTCTGTGGCCATTTTGTCTCGTACTGGTGGCCATGGCTGTTCCTGGGCCCTCACATCTCTTGTTCAACACTGGCATGGAGGGGACTCTGTGCCTCCTTGTCACAGGGATGATTCAGCCACACAGCAGGGTCAGCATATCCTTCACACCCAAATGTGGCAGAACACATACTCTGGCTCAGCAACAGGCCACCTGAGTCCAGGCATGTTTTTTAGAGAAATTGCAATTTATGCTTTCTCCTGAATAAAAGAAAGATTCCCTTTCCAAAGTCATAGATATCTCAGGTAATCCACAAGAGCCTTTTCTCATCAGTCTTACTAAATCCATTGTTACACTGTCTATCAAGACTGGTAGGAAAAAATCAAGAGTTTATCCACACAGAGTTGTGAAGTTGCCAGTTTTATTGTTATTTTTTGCATAAAGTGTCTGTGTTCCTTTTTTGACTGACATATTTTCCAATGATTTTGAATGTATGATACTGGTATTTTTGGGGTTTCTCTGAACAGTTCTGCAAGCAAAAAAAAAATACTTTCATGTCTCACTCCTTCACTCCTCCTCCCTCCTCCCCCCTGCCCCAATAACTGTAACTGAATATTTTCATGTATCCCTTCCCTTGAGTCCGGTTGCTGATATTAAAAAGGAAAAATTACATCACTGTGGGACTTTTGAGCATATTGCAAGAGTTGGCAAGGTGCAACACAGGGAGGATAACATTTTAGAGGATATATTAAGGATGACACCTCCAAGAAATTATTTAGTCAATGGAAAAGCTCTCATAGGGAAGTAAAATAGGATTTTTTCCTATTTATGCAATACGCATTGAGAAGTATAGATTTCTACTAATTATTCAGTCTTAGGCATTCATAAATCAGCTGTTGAATAATCATTGAGACTATTGATACAAGTACTAATAAATCTGCCAACTTTCATCTAATCTCTTCCATTGGTTTTAATTTGAACTTTAATCATAAGAATGCATATCAAGTTGCAAAGAAAGGTGTTCTATGCATACCTGTTCAAGATACTCTTCTATTTTTCTTCCCCTTAAGAGGACAGAGGGAAACAACCATTTTAAGAAACAAGTGTTTGTCCTACTTCTATTGTTAGGATTTTTCTGGATGATGCCTGATCCATCCTAGTTGAACTAATGGGTGTGGGTCTAACTTGGATGATATTTGTTCTTCATCCATTAGTGTCCTTTTTCCACATAACATCTAATGCTCTGTGTCTCTACTGCTGGATTCTTTCAGTATAAAGCTGTTTGGCTTTTTCTAGAGGTGTATTGACAAATCATTCTGTGTTTCTTACACTAATTTAAAAAACTCAGTGAAACAATTTTGAGGATCTTAAGATTTACTCCATTTTATAATTTGCCACCAAGTAAATTGATTTAGAGCAAATTGTTGTACAAGTCTTAGGATATACAGCACCTAATAATATATTTTATATCATATCTGAGGCTACATTTTCATGAATTGTTCTTTGTTTTAATTTGATTTATACCACTTGAAAAAAATTAATAAAGCATTGCACACAAGAGAGCTTGCATTTTCCCTATTTCCCTTCCCTTTTCAGAAGCTTCTGGGTGCTGCTCATTCATGTCTCATCCCATTCTTCATTGGATTTATGAAGAATAATAGTGCCAATATCATATTCCATGTGTTAATTACAAATTTAGACCAGACTTTCAAATAGAGAGATATATGCAGAATAGTAGTCTGTTCAAACAAAGTGAACAGAGTATCTGCAGTGTAGGTATGGAACAGTTTATCATCAATAATGAGAAAGCTTTACTGTCAGGAAAGTAAATTTGGTGGTGGATTCAGATATTTTCAATATTTTATGATAATTTGAAATCCGTTCATTAAAATTATGCACAAGCAAGATTTTAAAATAAATTTGCACTTTTAAAAAGTATGGTTTTTGTGAATATATAAAAATCTAGTATCAACTATGCTTTGATAATTTTTGCTTTCTGAAGTCAAGTTCAACTTCTTCCTTAGATAAGACCTTAAATAATTATATTTGCAAACATGTCATTGATGATAGCAATTAAAGAAAAATATTTTGCAAGCCATCTTTCTTATGTATTTACAGTCAAATATTTTGCTCTGTGGAGATTAAACACAAATACAGACTAAAATTATTACTGCACTGGCTTCTTAGTCCTATACAAATTCTTCAGACTGACTCAGATTTATAGATCCAATGTCTTTCTATCATTCATTCAGCTGGTTTCTTTAAGAAGAACAAAGGTCCATTTTAGACTCTCGGGCATTCGGTTCCTATTTTGGTTTCTTAATAATATACAGATCCAGAGCTGGGCTGATGAAAAAAATAGGTTATGCACCTGATTGTCTATCTGAAATAGGTTTGAAAGAGTAAATAGGAAGCAAGCAATTGAAGACCCAAGCCACGTCCTTTCAGATTTGCTATTGTACAGGATTTGGGACTTTTTTTTATTTTGGTTGATTGGTGGTTTTTGGGGTTTTTTTTTTGGATTTTTTTTTATTTTGTTTGATTGGTGGGTTTTGGGGGTTTTTTTGGCCTTTTTTTTTTTTTTTGAGGAGAACTGCAGGATAGTTTTTCAGAGTTATTGTTTAAATAGGAATATATATCTTCACTCTTTTGTTGAGAACCTCAGTAAAAGAAAAAACTCTTGTTTTCTCTGTGAGTTTCCAGTCAAGATTACACTACATAGAGAACATACATTACTATTTCAACTTTCCATAGGTGAGGGAAGACATTCCCTGGGGAGTTGAAACCCCCTCTAGTGTCTGTTGTGACCAAGCTGTCAGAATAACACTGCTAACAAAATTTGTGCCTCAGACTGTTTCCTTGCTATATGCAATTTTTTACAGAAGGCAGCATATTTATATATTGAAAGAACCTACAACAGAGTTGGATCTTAGAAGTCATAAAAGAAAGCAGTTTTACATACTGTAATCATTGCCTGTACAAGGAGGTGAAAAATTCTGTGATTTTGAAATTATAGTCCTCTCAATAAATTCGAAGGTAGTGCAAATTTGACAATAATGATTGTTAACATGTAAAGCAAAGGAGAAATTCATCTCTATTTTTCTTACATAGGTCTTTTAGCAGTGAATTATCTTTCTAGGTTGTTTATGATTTGTATTTCTATGAATTTGGATTAAATTAGAAGGTCAATGTAAAGTCACACTTAAATTGTCTGCAAATTAAAATTCTGTAGATTGATGAACAAATTTATGTACTCTCTGATAAAAACTTTTTTACTTGTCAATACGGTTTCTGATTACAGCACTTGATTTGCTCAGGAAAATGAGATATGATGAAAAAATACATATCTTAGCATTCCTTTCTTCCATTTTCTTTTGTTCACTCTGGTGGTGTATAACATCAACCACAAGTCACTTCACAAGTTTAATCCACTTGTGTAAACTCACATTTTTTTAGAATTTTCCTTCCTGTTGTTCCTAAAGCATGATGTTAGAGTTTGCCACTTTGCCAGCTTTAACTTCATTGAGGTGATAAGGCAAAAATACATTCTATGCAGTCAAGCACAGAAAAGAGAGAAAACCTTTGCTTGGACATTCCTTGTTCTGACTCATAGCAAGCAACCTGAATTATATAAATGATAAGTATTTTGTTTTAATCACTGTGTAGTCCAATCATAAAGTAATGTTTTCTCATTTTTCTAATAATTAGAACATTTTATGCTTGCTTTTTTTCATTGCAAGGAGAACAGGCAACAATAGGATCTGCCAGATGTAGAACTGATTTTCTAAGATCTTAAAAAAACTTAAAAAGGACATACTAAAATATTTATAGAGGAAGAAACAGAAAATGGCAAAATGACTGCATAGGTTCCCCACAGAGATAAAATTTCTTGGTAGATCTCTTCAGGCTCTCTTTGGTACTTTTTTCTATTTCTAAAAGGAAACCCACAAGTTGTGAATGTGATACACCTGAGTGCTTGGAGTTTTGAAAGGTTGAAGCCCTTAAGTGATCGCTATTTTTATATCATGCTTATTTTAGCTCTGTAAAGAAAGTAATAAAGACTGTTGCTAGGAAGAAATAATAAAATACTGGGAAAATAGTTGTTAAAGTTAATATTTTATTAAAAATGTGAATAAACTTTTAATTGTAATAATGTTTAAGTTTAGGGAATACTATCATGCCAAATTATTTACCAGTATTCAATATATATTTTTGATATGTAATAAATGCTTTTGTAATAAAATTCTTTTGGTAATCATTGAATTTGAAATCAAAGATGTGTTACCACTACCAGACAAAATGTATCAACCTTAGTTTACTTTAACAAATCTCAGTATCTCAAAGAGATTGGTCTCAAGTGCACTTACGTCATGGTCCATGGATGTTAGGTGATACCGTAAAAGGAACGTTTGTGACAATTGACCTTCTTCTGATGCTGCTGCTGCTTCTTGTCTTGCAAAAAGAAAGCTGAGCTTTGAATACAAATAATGTGTGAAAACCTGATTAACTGCCCAGTAATTTCAGGCACTTCTCATTCTATGAACAAGTGCACAAAATGTTGAGAGGTCCTGGAGATGCTGAAAAAAAAAAGAAAGCTTTGCATCCTGTTTACATAGGGAATGCAATCTTTTTATTCTCCATCTTTAATCTAAACAATACCTTTTAAATATTTTACAGAACTCATCCACAAAACTTTGAATCTTCTATTAAGTATAGTAAAGGATTGTTTACCTGACACTATTTTCCCTCATGCTTTAAGGTGCATGCTATTGATGATTTGTTGTCTAACTTTTCATTTAAGCAGTGTAGAATATCAGAACTGAATAGAAATTAATCAAAGTAGACTTCTAGAAGGCCTGATTAGCACCCGTGGGACTCCAGTGAGGTTTATGCTCTCCAAATTTACTTTAGCAGGGGTACAAACAAGGAAAGAACAAAACACTGTTTGAGTTTTCCCTCACCAAGACAGTGGAAACAAGACAAAATTTAAGGAAACATGCCAAGTCAACTTCAAAGTATATCTCTGTGTACACAATGTGTACTCTGCATATATTGATGGATGCAGTACGAACAGTTTTCTTTGTTGATTTTGTGTGTCTCTGCATTTTTTTAACAACTTTTATTCTTTGTTGTTCCTCTCTGAACAGAGCCAAACCTTAATCTGGATTTAGAAGCACTTGTTTAGTTTACTAAAAGCTGCAGTTAAGCTCATTTGAGCAGTGGTCTAATTAAAAGACAGCAGGTTTGTGCTGTTACTTATGTGCTGTCAGTTTTCAGTACTTTTTCAAAAGGACAAAAAGGGTGGAGGACAAGTTCTTTTTTGATGCATGAAGCTGAGAAAAATCTCTAGAATGTATCCTATAGAATTAAAAGAAAGGCACGCACACCTATATGGATAAGCATATGTAGAGAAAGGGGATGACAGACTGGGAACTGACTTTCACTACCATGGATGCCTGTACTTGAACAGTGCTTTTATAGATTGATTAGGCCAAATCTAATCATAGCACATTTGAAATCTGTGTTCCAAAAAATTTATCTATTCAAGAAATTGCTCAATGTTTTCTAGTGACTGATGAACAGCTTCCTAGCCCACAGAGAACTTCTAGAAACTTTCCATTTGGATTACATTAAAACATTAAATAACTTGGAAGTGGTAACTCAGTTGCACATCATTTGTGATTCACCCTGGTTCCAGGTTTGGATGTCTCAATTTAGCATAGGTAGCAAGCACTAAGAGCAGTATTTCTGGGGCTTTGCAGCAGTGACAAATAATGAAAATACAAGGACAGACATGAAATTTTGATCATATTAGGACATATATAATCTGTTTTTGCAGCAAAGTTTATTGTAAAAATATATATTTGTTGACTTCTTCATATATATATGTGTTGACTTCTGTTGTATTGATTTTTAACATACAACAAATAGGTGCAGTTGTTTGGTAAAGCCTGAAGTATAGCTTGACATTTTTGCTTTAGTGACAAAGTTCATTATGAATATAATTTCAGGAAGCTTCTGTATATTTATCTACAAGGTTTCCAGTATCTGTGTCATTCTGGACCATGTTTCTAGGATCACATTTGCAAAATATCTGGATTAAAACAGTTTGGTTTTTTTTTTTAGTTCTGATTTTATGCTGATCTACTGCTCCATCACAAAAGGCATCCTCCATGCTGATGGCATTTGCTGAGTTCAATCACATTTTCTCAACTATCATGAGATATCAAATAATGCCTTCCAAATCTTTAAGCTGAGATTTAAAGAAAAAACTGGTTTACTACTGCAGAGTTCTACTTTTTATCCAACAAATGGATTACAGAATTATTTCCTATTTATTTTTCATCCTTTGCTTTCACAAAGAACTTTTTTTTCCCCTGTCATTTAATCCATAGGAAACTTTACAAAAATGTCTGTGTCAGTTATTTTGATTTCAAATATTAAGATGAGTGATCATACCTCCAAGTGTTTGTAAGACTTCTAATATTACTGCACTTAAAAAACAGCCACTAGCAAAATGCTGGGGAGGAGAAAAATAGAATCCAGTGGAAAACAAGTGAATTAACATTCTGATTTATGCTCTGTAACACTTATATTCTTTTCTACTAAAAAATAAACTAAAAACCAAAATACATCCAGATATGCTAAATTATCAGAATTATTTCTTTATTTTTATTTGGTCAGGAATTAATTTTGTGAATGTCTTAGATTTTGAAATTTCTTATTATTTATTAAAATTTACTTTGTGTACTGGATTGCACTGTAGATGCTAAACAACTATAAATCTAGGTAGTCCCTAGCTATTTGGTTTACTTTAGGCATTTTTTATTTGGTGGTTGGTTTTGTTTTATTTTTCTCTTTATTGTTTCTTGAGATACAGCTGAAATAATTCTCGCTGCGCTAAAAAGGACAAAAAAAGTGACAGCTCTTCAGAAGTCATAAGCTCTCTTGCCCAGCATTCAATACTCCAGCCTTTTCTGCTCAGTCAGTGACTAGCTACTTAGGAACAGACATGGAAGAGCAGTCATTTTTAGCTTCCAGTGAAAGCATTTTTAGCTTCTTTGTGTTTCTGCACATTCTAGAAGTGACATGCAAGTTTGGTGCTCATTAGTTCAAGTTCTGTTACAAGCTCCTATTTATGTGGAAGCTTCGGTTTGAAACAGCCCAACATTGCAAGAGAAAAGAACTGACACTTTTAAATATCTGTGCACTGAGAAAATTGTGCAGTTAGGAAGCTGAATGAAAAAGCAACAGTCTGCATTGGACTAGTAAATGCAAAGGTTCAGCCAACTTTAGCATTCATATTCTTCAAAATTATTCTTAGAAAAATAAAATATAAATAATAAAAAACTTTCAAGACACAAATAGAACACTTCTTTTCTTCTTCTTTTTTTTTTTTTCTTCTCTCCCTGAAAGATTACATGATGATTTATAGCTTGGGCCAATGTGGAGAACAAAAGTCATATTGCTTATTGGCCAAAATCTTGACTCTTGGCACAGCAAACATCTTGAAACAGTACTATTCCTATACTCAGAGGACAGCAGTGACACGTTGTCTCTTAGTCACAAAGGCAGCTCATGACACTGCCTGCTGGCATGCCAGTGCCTGTCACCCCTCAGTTGTGATTTGAGCCAATCACCACAAGCATATGTCTCTGCTGGCAAGCAGTCTATTCCATCCAGAAGGCACTGGCGGCTGGTGCCCTTCAGCCTTCTACCAAAACACCCTGGCAGGGTGTGTGCTTCTTGTCTGAGCTACCCTGCCAGTGTGAAGGTTGTACTTTTGGGTAAGGAGATCAGGATTTCTCCAAATTTTCACGCCTGGTAAAGGGTATGATCAAGGCCAGGAGGTTTGTTCCTTTGAATACCCCTTCGTTCAACATCAATCTCAATTAAAAGATTAGTTTGGCAATACTAACATAGCAGAACTGTCTTTTGAATGTCCAAAATGTACTTCAGTAGTGTCCTTTTCACTTTAGTTTAAGACCATCGTGAATAGTTTTTTGTCCTACTAGTCTGTGCAATACAGTATATACAACTTGTAGTATAAGTCAGGTTATCAATCCCATTAAACATAGAACAGAGTAGCCTTCTATATTTTTGCTTCATTTAAAGTCATAGTCCTTGCAGATATTCAGTTATAATTATGTCCTAGTAACAAGAAAACAGATATATATTCTCTCTTTGTGTAGTAATTAAACAATGAAAGTCAATCTGACAATGAGAACCTTCTTGAAAGGCTCTAAAGGCCTGTACTTCCTTGAAGAAGGCAAGACATACTAGCAGGACATACAGAAGTCCCTTTTGATTCTTTGTACAGGTGTTGCACTCTACAGATTTAAATAAGAAACTGTATTTCAATATAAAAAGAGTTCTTGAGACTGAAAAACCAAATCAGGTTTAAAAGTAAATTTTTTGCTACTATTACATGTCTTTTAACTACCATCCTCTCATGAGGAGAAACATACATTCAAAAGAGGAGGTATTTCATCTCCGTGATCAAAAATTCTTCTTGTAAGTAAAGGTCAAAATGAGTAACTTTAATAGTTTCTAAGCCTTCTTTTCACATATTTGCAAAACCAATAAATTTATCACTCACCCCAAAAGAGTTAAACCCTTTCCACAAGTTGTTTTAAGTAACTAACATTTTGTATGAAAAATCACAGAATTCTGTTTTTGACATTAATGTTAATTGACAAGCCAGCTGTCTGATTTCTCATTTTCCTTTCCTTCACAACTTTAGATTTCTGTTTTAAACATATGGCTGAATTTTTGAAGTCCTGTCCCTTTTTTTAAGAGTAAGAAACTTGGATGTTATCAATGCAGCATGTTTTCTTGATGTTTCATTAATGTGTAAGAATATTTCTTCCTAGTTTCATGTACCCCTTTTGATGTAGGTGTTTTTTAAAGCCCCATATCAGGAGACAATATTTTTAATGCCAATTTAAAGGGGGAAAAAAAAAACCAAACTAAAAACCCCAAAACAAAAGAAGAAAAACCCCAACTCTGACTCTCCTGATTGCTATGGAGAGTGTGTCTGTCCAACTCAGCAAATAAAAGACCATTTAAAACATTTACTTTTGTCTTTACATAGACTTTAAATATCAGGATTTTGGAGCTGAAGTAATGATGTTCAAATGCACATGATTAATGAATAAATAATGTAAGAATCTAGTGGAGTTACAGTACATAGCAAATAATATGGGAAGCCAATTTTACTTAAAATCACAAACTTGAAAGTGGCTTCAGAGCCACTGAGGCTTCAAAGCCCATGTCGAAACAAGAATGAACTATACTTATGTCACTGCTGATTGACGTTTGTCTAGTTTGTTCTTGAAATATCCAATGACTGTTTATGAGAATGTATCTGAGGCAGTGTCAAAAACCTAATTAAAGTCAAGATATATGGCATCTTTCACATCTAAAAAAACCCCATCATATTATGGTATTGTAAAACAAAGGTATATTATTTTGACCTGAATTATTTTGGATACACATACTGATTTTAGATAATATCTTTTTTTATTTAAAAACTATTTACAGAAAGAGATCTTGCTGCTGTTTTTCTAGGCATAGCAATTTTGTTCTCTGGACTATAATTCCACAGAATCTTTCTTCCTGTCTTTGCAACTCCCTAACTAATTTTTAAATTCTCTAATATTTTGGAAATTACTCATCCTCTACAGAATCTCATAAATAAACAAAACCAGTAAACTGGTTTTTACACTGTGCTCATAAGTTAATGGTAGTTTTTTTGTGTGTGATTAGTAACCTCAATTAATTTTCATTTCCTGTATGCCTGCTTAGGTTTAAACTGAAAAAAGAACTCAAAATTTATGGGTGTTGGATGATTCTAATAGCTACTTTTAAATGGCCTTATCTACCTTCTTCATTGTGGTGTAGCAGAGAGTAAGTGGAACCACTGTGAAAACTGTCATACTTTTTCCCTCTATTCATTAAAATTGGAAATTTTTCAATGTGTCATACTCTGCACAATGTATTTTGAAATGTGCCGTCTTTTCATATTCAATGTTGAATTTTTAGTCTTTCTTGAAATATATTTTATGAATCAAAATAAAAGTTAAAGACAGGAGTTAAAGGATGCAAAAAAGAAAGAGAACATTCTCTTTTAAATCAAAGAGTCACAGAATATTTAGAGTTGGAAGGGAGCCACAGGAATCACTGAAGTTCAGCTCCTGGGCCTACACAAGACAACCCCAAGAGTCACACCCCGTACCTGGGAGCATTGTCCAAAGGCTTCTTGAACTCCTTCAGGCTTGGTGTTGTGACCACTTCCATGGGGAACATGTTCCAGTGCCCAAACACCCTCTAGGTGAAGAAACCTCTTCCAAATGTCCAACTCAAACATCCCTAGACACCACTTTAGGCCATTCCTTTGGCTTCTGTCACCACTCGTTAGAATGAAGAGATGGGTTTCTGCTCCTCCTGCTCCCCTCACGAGGAAATTGTAGACTGCAATGTGTTCTCCCCTCAGTCTCCCCTTCTCCAGACTGAACCTCAGCAACTCCTCCTCTGGCTTCTCCTACAGACCTTTCACCATCTCTTTAGCCCTACTTTGTAGGGCTTTCTCCAGTAGCTTTATATCTTTCTCACTGCATCATCCAAAACTGAACACAGCACTTCAAATTCAGCTGTACCAGAGACAGTAGAATGGAACAATTTCTCCCTCAACTGGCCAACCATGCTGTGCCTGGTGCACCCCAGGGCACTGTTGGCTCTCCTGCCTGCCAGGACACTGCACTGCTGACTCACATTCAACTAGTCAAGGACTAGGACCCACAGGTCTCTTTCTGTGGTGCTGCTCATCAGGCCCTCACACCCTTACATACATCCTTACATACATCCGGGTTTGCCCTGTCCAGGTGGAGAATCTAGCACTTTTCAATTTCCCAGCCCCCAAATTTGTTCAGGTCTCTCTGTAGAGCCTCTCTGCCTTCCAGAGAGTCTAGAGCTTCTTCCAACTTATTGTCATTGGCAAACTTAGTATATCTTTGGGTCCTGCATTCAACTCATTTATGTAGCATTGAAGAGCACTGGCCCTAAAGTGAAGACCTATAGAACCCATCTCCATGATGTGTTTATCCCTTTGTATGCTGGAAATTTTATTCAGAAGAGAAGCCAAAAAGATTACATTAACTGGCTTCCCTCATCAACTAGATGGGTGACATCTTCATAAGAAGAAATGAAGTTTATTGAGCAGGACTGGTCCCCCATGAACTCATTCTGGCAGTGACCAATGACTACATTGTTTTTCAATACCACTCAGAATAGTCTTCTCTGTGATTTTATCAGTCAGGGAAGTGAAACTGACTGGCCTGGAGTTACCAGGATCAAACCTCTTGTCCCTACTTAAAATTGGGACATATGCCAGTTTCCAGTCACTGGAACCTCTTCAAATTCCCCAGACCATTAAAAAATCATTGAGAGAGCTCTTCCAATGACTTCAACCAGGTTTTTGAGTACTCTGGGATGGTTCCCATCAGATCTCCTAAACTTAGACTGGAGCAGAAAATCACACGCAAGTTCAGGGTTGATTGGGAATTTATCATTCTTGCTGTCATCCTTCTTCCAGCTTCTTAGGGCTCCAGGGGTCCTATAGGCTATCACTAGTATTGAGGACTGAGGTGAAGAGAGCATTAAACATTGCTGCTTTGTCTATGTCCCTGTTTTTGAGGTGTTTCTGTTACCTTGTTAAGTAACAGAAGGGGGCCAATCGTCAATGTTATTTCTGGTCTGCCTTTTGCTACTATGACATTTTTAAAAGCCCTTTCTGTGGTCTTCCTCAGTACTGGGCCAGCTTCAAATCTAACTTAGCTTTGGCCACACAAAATTTCTCCCTACAATGGCGAGCAGCATCTCCATAGTCTTCCAAATTGACCAACTAATGGCTTCTACTGGCCATCCACTTTCTTTTTTTTTTTTTATTCCTTTATCTACAGAAGAAGACCAATCTTCCAGAAGAAAGCAAATAAATAAATTTGGATTGACTCAGTTGCAATTATTTTGGCAGATGCACAGGCACAAGAAAATATACTTAAACTTAGTTTTGCTTTTGACCCTATCCTTTACAAATTTTGAGTGTTCTGTATTCAGTCATGGAACCACGTTGTTCAAATCATTCCCACTTGAAGTGTTGTTTAATATGTCCAAGTGTATGTAAAATCAAGAAGGTAAGGGAGAATGATTGATTTTATTTTTTTTTTTATTTCCATCTGGTATAAAAAAGGGAAATTATCAGAAGATACCTCTGCTCTGTTAATGGAATTTCAAATGGAGGATTTGTGCTATTTGATCCTTTCTTTTATAGATAACAACACCAAAATAAAAGATTACAATCCAGTCATACCTGAAGAAGAACGTGATGATCTACAATCTTTGAACTAAGTATAAAGACATTTTGTTCAAGTACTGGAAGTAAGTGGAGTTGTGTCAGTGTGCTCAGTCTGATCACTTTCATTGTAAATAAGGACAGAAGGGATGGGGGTCAATGAGCATTGTAGGAGAAACTACGAACCTTGTGGCTACAGTTAGCAACCTGACATCCTGGCTAAGAAGTGCAGATCCTCAGTAAGGTACATAAGAGATAAATATAGACTTATCATCAGTCAAAATATGAAATCAAAAGGACTCTGGATACTTTGATACATGCTAATTAGAGAAAAAATACTGAGTGTAATCTTGTCATCAAGTGCTGTAATTCTGTCAGATCTTAGAAGTGAAGCATAATTGGGCCATGAAAGCACAGGGTGATCTGCGTGAAGGGGAAAATTAAGGTCAGGAGGACTGGTTTTGTTAGTGACAGTCTTTCTTTTGGTATAAGGTTAATACTTCACCACTCTTTCACTTGGGAAGGTGAAAATGTTTTCATTTTAAAAGCGTAACAAGTCATAAAGAACAGCCAGTTCCTTCCTTCCTAGATAAATAAATTTGTTTTCCAAAAGTGTATATAAAAAGACTTACATATCTGTAAAATAAAAAACATACACTCCTGTGGGAGTTTTGGGGTTCATAGGTTTGCTCTGCACTGCCCTGCAGCTTGTGAGAGAGCTTTCAGAGTTATCCTCACAGTGGAAGATATTCCATCCCCTTGGCCCAGCAGTAACAACTCTCAAGTTCATGAAGCTTCTACAATGGCATACAGAGGAAAGAATGAGGGGATGGTCAGAACATCACAGTACCCTGCTTTTATACTCTTGTGCTGACGTGAGGGAATGATTATACTGCATATATACATAGAATGCATAGATACACTGTGGGAATGCGATGCCTATGTTTTTATTATGGTATCAATGTGTATTTGGTATGTCCCGGTTCCCCCTCCTATCCCCTGGATGTCCGCTCCCTAGACTCTTGCCCCCTCCCATTTCCCTGCCTCCCCCGGACCCTCATTGTATCACCCCTGTTACCCTACACCTGAGACCACCCCCTTGGTCACCACCCTGTCCCGCCCTGGGGTTCAAAAGCCCGTGCCCAAGGGGAGCCCCTCACCTTAGACCTTCACCGTGATGGAATAAACAACATACTGAGTGAATGGACTTTAGCCTCGGCCTCTGCTCTCTTAGCTGCTCTGCCACCTGAGACCCAGAAGCTCCACGCAAACCCACAACCTGCTCTCCCCTACCGGTCTAGAGAGATTGCAGGAAGAGCTGCTGATTTTATAGTGTCCCCCGCCTTTCAGCTGGCCGGCATTTCCCCCCCACTCCCTTGGGGGACACACCGTGGCAATACACCTGTATAAGAATATAAATGTGATATGTGTATATAACACAACAGACTGTTCTCTGCATAGGCATTTATTTGATAAGGTATGGATGAGGAAAAAAAAGGGAAATCAAAACTTGCACTGCTTACATTAAAATAAACAACTCTTTTGCTCCTTAGCTGATTCACTTCAGAGTTTTCCCTGCCCAGCTGCTCAGGGTCTTCTGCTTCGGTTGCTCCACTCTTCAAAGAATGTCTTGTTGATAATTTTTGCATTCCACCTCTTTCTTGGAGGTCCCCAAGTTTATGTGTTTTTTGTTTGTTTTTGGGGGTTTGTTTGTTTGTATTCTTTTTCTTGTTGGTTTTCTTTTTCTTGTTTGTTTTTGTTTTGTTTTGTTTTGGGTTTTTTGTTTGTTTTTGTTTGGTTTGGGGTTTTTATGGTTTTTGTTTTGGTTTGTTTTTAATTCAGTCTTTCTCCATCAAATCCTCTCTATGAAAATGTCTCTTTGGCATTTTCAAAACAGGCTTGCCATCACTCCTCCTTGATTGGTTTAATAGCACCTCCCTGATTGAGTGAAGGATAGGAACCAACAGTCCCTAGTGAATCACTGCCTATATCTCAAAGAGAATCTGTAGATATATCACAACAAAAGCATTCTTGATAACTGAGTAAGATTGATGAATAAAAACCACTACCATGAGACAAGACACAAACACATTAATTTGACACAGTTTTAAATGCTTTTGAGCACTCAGATAACATTGTGAGAAATACACAAGAGACAGACAGATAAACATAGATGATATACATACAGATGATATAGAGATACAGAGATATAGAGATATAGAGAGATAATAGATATAGGCAGATAGATTAGATAGATAGATAGATAGATAGATAGATAGATAGATAGATAGATAATAAAGGCTTTTGAAATCATTCTGAGTAATAAGAAATTAAGGCTTTTCAGTATTAAATTTGCCTCAAATTCAATAAGTAACATAGGTAACTGGCTATTTTCATGGTAAACTTATAGGCTTATGGAGGTAAAATACCCCTAGCTGAGTTCCTTGGGATGCTGCACAAGACTAAATGATGACAAATGTAATATTTTTACATGAAAATGGTTAATTTTGTATATATTCCAGAACATTTGAAAAAATATTTACTACCTATATAAATTCTCTTCTAAAAAGGAAATTATATGACATACTCTTGGATTTTTATATTCTGGCTAAATATACAGATTTTTACTCAGTTTTTTTTCCTTCTATCATGACCGATTACACATTTCACTTAGAGGAAAAGGGTGCTTTAAGTTTTCATAAGGTTTTAGATTCAAAAGTACAAAATCTACCAGATGAATGTCTGATGATGTCACTTCATCTTCAAACCATGAAAGGTTTTACATTATATTCTTAAGGTACACAGTGTTGTGAAAAATACTCTTCTGTGATACATGTGGAGTAGATTTGGAAGAATCTGAAGGTGCTTGCTATTTCCTGAGCTGTATCTTAATAATAAACAAAAAAAAAAAAAAAAGGTCCCTGACTGACTTTAGTTTTATCAAAACAATTTAGTCAACTTTCCAAGTATCATGTTTCTCTCAATTTCTGATGGGAGTACAGCAACTGGTAAAGCAAATCTTATGACTAAAGTTCAGTTTACAATTTTTATGATAACCATTATAGAGCAAGATTAAATTTCTCTTTCTCTTATAACTTTTCAGTGCTAAAAAGCAGTAAAAGCTTATTTTTGTCATTAAAATGAGTAGATATAATCCCAGAAGTAGTGCACTGAATAAGGAGGTATAATTTTTAAACAGTAAGTTTTATGGTTATCACATTTCTCATTATTACTATCTTTAAGGCTAAGAGCAGATTAAAAGACTGAACACAGGAGAAAGCACTGAACACTGTAACATTTTTATGCAATTTAATATGATCTAATCTCTACCTTTGGTCTCTAGAAATAAAAAGCATGATATCTTTAAAATCATGCCCTTATAATCTGCATTTTAACTAAATGATGTTTTTGGTTCATAATACATTCTCTATTTTATCCTGAACACAGATTATTTTCATTTTAATTAGGTTCTCAGTGGATTTACTATGGAAAAAGAAACCAAATTTTTATAATCTTTTCAATATAATTAAAGTAGACTTTCATTCCTTACTTTGGACAATATGCCCCAATTAGAAGACCAGCAGTGTGACTGTAACTAAAAAGTCAAATCTAAGGCCCCTCCCTACAAGACAGGAAAAATTTAAATAACTAAATTATGAACCATGATTGGACTGACATAGTTTCTACAGTTTGTAAAGATTTTTAGTGCTTAAAGTGAGATTGAGACATGATTCAAATACCTGATATTCAAACTGTGACCCCATAAACTCTTTATTTCAATACAATTTTATACTATCTTTTTGTCATAGCTAAGTTCTTTTTTCACAGAATATCTAATACTACTTCAGAAACATGCTCAGAACAGCCACAGCCTGAAGAGTACTAAAATGTTTGGCATTCACATCAGTTTTATACATCACTGAGATACAAAAATACTATTCTGTTAATTTTTTTCTCCTTTTTGGGGCTCAGTTTGTATTAGGCGCAAATAAATCAACTCTAACATAAACTGACATGATTGATTTCCGCATAAAAATGTTTTAAATCTGTCTCAATTTTAGGCACAGTTATAGAAGTGTGTGAGTCTTAACTTCTGTAAAACAGTGTAGTTAGGGATTTTTTCTAGGAAATAAGAGTAGCATTTAAATGTCCATGTCTCCAAGTGTTTTTTAACTACATCCTTTAAAGTCCAGGACAGGACCACAACCATGAGGACATAGTTGTGAAAGAAGAGAAGGGTCCAGTAACGACATGAATGCTTCCTTCTGCTGAGGAAAGAGTTGGATCAAAACACAAATAAAAAATCTGTATGTAAACCAGCAAAGTTAAAATTCTAAAATTGTTCTGAAAACAAAATCAATTTGGTAATTGTCACTAACTACAGAAATACAAACGTAATTGCCCATGATGTGGGAAGCACAAAGAAATATTTTGGTTTTCATGATTCCTGAGAAACATCCTTTCTTTATAAACTATGTGGAAATAAATATTTCCTTAGTCGAAAGAAAACCTCCCTAACCAGGGGCTTGATACAAGTCCAGCTGAAATTGTTTCCAACCCAATAGGTGTCTGGAAGATGCCATATATAGATGATGACTAATTCTCTTAAGCACATGAGTTGTCTCATATAAATCAATGTGATTTCAGCAATTTCATAGCAGTGTTTATTTTAAAAGGCATAGTGCCCTTCCACTGAAAAGAGGATAAAATTCTGATCACTTCAGTAAACAGATGAGATTTATTGTAGTGAAGCCATCTTCAGCTACATATTTCAGATAATGTAAAGAAAGACTAATTTTCTACCAATAATCTTATTCTTTGAAATTCTGAAGGACAGTGCTAGACAAGTGAAGATAAAGATATCTACATAGATTTGTAAAAGAAACATATTTTCTCTCCATAATGATATTACTGTTAGTAAACAATTTAAAGTGTACTAATCCCAAGAATTCTCCTTATTAATGTAAAGAAAATTATGAAAAAGCACACTACTCACAGCAACTAGTTACTTATTAAAATTTATGCCAGCTACTCAGCTTAGAAGTTGTGCTTGCATATATATTAGATGTAGTAGAGACCTTAGTGCACATTGCTCTCTGTAATGAGGCTTTAAATGTTCCAAGGTTCTACTTTTCATTTTAGGAGAACGTTTCCCAATAGTATCTTCTGTTTGGGAGTTGGAGTTTATTTTAGAGGGGGATGAATTTTACTGCAATGTTCTTGGTACAGCATCCTGCCTTTCAGAATAGAACTCTGAAGAATTTTTCAGTGCTTCACATTTACATTCTTTACGTGCTCGAGAATCTTGTTAAAGGCTCTTGCCATGGTTTAACTCCTAACTGAGTACCACACAGCTGCTCATTCACACTCCCTTAGTGGGGCAAGGGAAAGAAAAGAAAGGGTAAAAGTGAGAGAACACATAGGCTAAGATACAATCAATTTAATAGGGAAAACAAAGCAAACTAGGGGACTCATTCACCACTTCCCATGGGCTGGCATGTTCTTCAGGAAAGTCAGGCTCCATCATGCATCATGGTTACTATGAAAGACAAATAGAATCACTTTGAACATCCCCCCTCTTCCTTCCTCTTCCCTCCTCTTTTTGTACTGATCATGATGCCACACAGTGTGGAATATCCCTTTGGCCATTGGGGTCTGCTGTCCCAGCTGCATATCCTTACAAGTTATTGTGTACCCCCAGTCTACTTGCTGGTGAGACGGTTTGAGAAGCAAAAAAACCTTTCAATCTATGAAATCACTGCTCCAATTAAAACATCCATGTTGGTAACACATGTTTTCAGCACAAGCCCAAAATATAGCTTTGCACTGTGAAAAAAATTAACTGTATCCCAGTAAAACCCAGAACAGCCTATTTGCTTCCTCTTTTGGACTGTAAATCCTGAGACCAAACTTTTGCCAAATCAGTGCAAATAAGAAGTAATTTGAAATCAAGAGTTACAAAGTACAGAAGAAGTCCGTTTTTCTAGTAGGGACTATAGAGGTTGTGACTATACACGAGCAGGTCAGAAAAGGAACTTGGAAAAAAAATATTTTAAATTTCAAATAAGTTAAAAGGATGAGTGAGACGGGTAGTTCATGAGACGCCAAATATTTTCTTACAAAAATACTGTAAGTGCAGGCTTCTATCTGCTGAGATAAACAAAGTGATTCTGTCTAAAATTAGGCTGAATAACAACAATCTTATGCATCATCTCCATGTCTCTAGAAATTCATGGGAGCTGTACAGCTGCATTCTCTGAGATCAGCTTTTTTGGTTAGGTGATATTCTCTTTTCACTTGGGTATAGCACTGTTTAAGAACACTTTGAACCCCTTCATCAACATATTTTCTAATACTTCCAGAAAGAAGTTAGAAATTTATCATTGCAAAATGTTTTAGAATTGGTTAGAAATCATGTAAATACATCCAAAGACCTGGTGGACAAGTGCCTATCCCAGATGATGAACAAAAGACTTATTCTGGTAGCTCATGAAAACTATTAGCAGGAAAAAAAAACTCTAAGAATTTTCTAAAAACACTATGCATTTTTACTTTAAGTTCTGACCATGTGTATTCTCCCTGGACTGGAAGCTTATTTTGGTTTTTGACCATTGTCAGTTGTGAAGACCTGCTTGATTGTTTAAAAATATGCAGAAAAGGAGCAGTGAAACTTCTCTTGAAGGCTGGACTTTATCAGCAGTAAGTAATGAATCTTGACAGTTAATCATGTGGGGTTTTGTGTTGCTGAATATGTCTCCGTCCTTATCTATCTATATACAGAGAGGGAACATACTGCCTATTATATGGTAATAATATAGTACATAATGCTGCCTACAACTACTGTGTTTAGATAAAAGATAAATTAAAAGATAAAATATTTTAAAAGTTATAAGAATTTTTAATATAATTATTTATTGAGCACT
>WEZZ01026848.1:13371-48618 GCA_013400585.1 Chloropsis cyanopogon | reverse complement strand
ATAGAGTGTACAAACACTCAAAATAATTTGTAGGATTAGTAGGTAACTACTTTTCAAAAATGGAAGTATACTTCAAATGAATTTTCTTAAACCATTCTAAATAAATAATTAAAAGAAACATGACAGTTAAGAAATCTTTTTCCACAAAATAGTCCATAGTAAGAAGAAAAATGTATCATCTTTCACCATATTTTCTTTATCTATTGTTTTTTTTTTGCAAATATCTTCAGGAAGGGTTTACAACATAATCTTTCTTATTTTTTAAACAGGTGAATAGTGAAATTCTTTACAAAGTTTCTTTATATTTAAGAGTACGACTTAGAAATTAAATGCATTTTTTTAAAGTAGAAACCCTGATTCTTCATGCTCTAACTATTTTAATGAAGATTTTCCTATTACTATCTGGCTTGCATTTTTGTTTTTTGTTTTTAATCACTTTATCTCATAACAGAGATTTCTTATCTGTTGTTGCACTAATACAAACTGATAAAATTGTTCATTCGTAGCCTTTAGATTGATATTTTTTTTCTCTGCTGATTTTTTATAAAGGAAAGGACTTTACAGGTATGGGTTAGACAGATACAGCTGAAAGTTTTTGAGCCTTGGCTCTTTGCATTTTCTACGCAAAGCTACTAAGGCTGCACAAGCAAAAAAATAGAGATACTATCTTTCTTTAAAATGTACATACCACACCAATAAAACGTCACAGTGGCTTTATTTTTAAAAGGCATGTAATGACAAAAAGTGGGGCATATCAAGAGTCCTGTTCCTATTATAGTGTCTAAGTTTCACATCAAACAACCAAAAGATAGAAGCCATCAGGAAAGTAGTTTTGTGATTCCCACTTTCTTAATAGAAGATAAACTTGAAAATAGGAAATATGGCTTTGAACCCTCTCAGGCTGACACAGGCTTGGTCTTGTATTTCCAGCTTCCTGAGGGTGTTCAAAACCTCTGAACTATCATGTAAAATGTAGGTGCCATGAACATTGACAGAATGGTTATTTGAGCCAGCCATATTTTGGAACAGATGAAAAAAAACCTAGTTCAAGCTATGTTCCATTACTTGAAATCCTAAATTGAAAAAAAATGTGTCTCTGCAATCCTGATTTAGGAACGTAAGTCTAAGAGAATTCCTGTTTACTATCTGGTTGCATTCTTCGGTGGTTTTGAGACCATTCTGCAAAGGGTCCAAATTCTTTACATACATTGTACAGTTAACCCATGAATGTAGCTTCAGGTTTTGCATTATTCTTCATGGACTGAGCAGGTAGTGAGACACCTGCAAGTACTTAAGTCTTTTTTCAGCCCTGATTCCTGAGGGACTTTGGGGGATGTCATTTTTCAGCAAAAAAAAATTGTTTGACTGTGTCCCTTGGACAAGAAAATTTTCTCCAAAATTCCAGTCTCTTTCAGCCCTGAATGGAAATATTTTTCTATTGGATAAAAGGCTCGTGTAATTTAGTGAGATGCTGTTGCTTCATTGCCACTCCCTCAATCCACCACACCCCAGTATCACACATCATTTATTGTAAAATCTTCTTGAGGGTAAAGTTTAGAACCAGAGTAGTCACTAGTACTCTTTGTTTCAATCAAATAATTTTCCTCTGCATTGAAAACAATATACAAACATAAATTCCTTTAATGACATCTTCTGAAAGCATCCCAGGCAGCACATCATTGAAAAATGCCCTCTAAGCAGCTTCTCNNAGAATCACTGTGATGTCTGGTGCTTGGATTAATGAAATGCTGATGACTAAGAGTCTAAATAACCAAAGTGTTTTCTGTTCTATCTGCTGATGTTACTCTTTTTTGTTAGAAGATTAGTTCATCCTTTTTGCTATACAGCTATGCTTTAATGCTCAAACTTATGTTGGAAAACATTCCTTTTTCAAAAAATTACATTTGTAGGAAGTGGGAGTAGAATCACAAACCAAAAATACCTATTATTCATTTATTTAGTACACATTTTTTCTTGAAAAGATATTCAATTCATTATAGAAGCAAAAAAATACATTTCTCTAGGAAGGTACGCCTATGGAGATGTTGCAACATAGCTGATGGGAGACAAACCTGGACAAGTTCAAATCCTGCTAGCAGCAAGATTAGGAGAATGTGTAGTGTGGACTAGCAAGTTAAACAGCTCTTAATGAGTTCCCTGTTATGTCCGTAGTGCTACACAGCACTTTAGCTAACTCGCTGAATGATAACCTGTTTTCATCTATACAACTCCATTGCCACAGCAAGGGAACAATCTGTTTTGTTCTGTGGGGATAACCTATGAAGCTGTCAAAATGGAAATATCCTCACAGAATAAATCAGCTTTAATGTTGATGTGCTAATTAACTGCCTACTAATAACTTCTGTGACTTCTAATTCATGCTTCCTAATAGTGACTATTATTCCAGTACTATAGAAATCTAGATGAATATTATAAAATGAAATAAAATTTTTAAAAAGACACTAATCAGATTCTGATCTTAGTCTGATTTTTGCGGCTAATGTTACTTAATGGGCTTATTCTCAAGGGATGTTATTACACGTGGTACAAGGTGGTCTTAGAAGAAGAAAAAAATTTGAAAAGAAGGACAAATTTAGGACACGTTGAAGACCCTGGATAAATGTGAGACCCTAATGGTGTAAACTTTTCTGTGTGGGCAGTTTCTAGCTTACAGAATAGCTGCAATGAATCATCAAGGGTTTATAACATATGAATTCTTTTTTAGAGTGAATATCTACAGACAAATCTTATAATTCCTGATAATTCCAGTCATGCTGATTTTGAAAGATATACTAATCCAAACAGAAACATTCCATATAACTTCTGAGTCCAACTAGAAACATAAAACAGATGTAATACTAAACACAAATCATAGTAGGTGACCATTCTTTTAGAGCACTATATCAGAGAAAATTTCATAGGAATTGATAACTTATGGACATATACCTTCCCAGGTGTAGGAAATAAAGTGCAAGCCAAGAGCATTTATCACTTAAAAAAAAAAAATGCAGTATGTTTGGTAACTTCCTTGTTCTAAGCATGTAGTCTGAGTTGAGTTCTGAATATTTTAGTGCAAGTAGAATTTCAGTAGATGTTGAATGTTAAGCTACTTAATATAGAAATAGACATTTATCACATGTATATACAGTGCCTGGTGGAATGTGGCCATCTGTAAAAGTGTCTTGGCCAAAGTCAGTAGATTTTATCAGTGTTTTTTTGGGCTTGGGAGGCTACAAGCATGAAGGAAATAAAAAGGATAAAAAAACAAGATCACCTAGAATTGAAAACAAAAAAAAAAATAATCCAAGTGATATTAGAATGCAAACAAAAAATTTTAAGATTGATGTTACTATTATTTTAAGAAGTTTTAATTATGGTAACTTACTGGTGTACTTCGCTTTATTTATAACAGTTACATATGATTTGATTCTCAGACTGAGATTTTTAAAAGAACCTCTGACAGGTATCTAATTCCCATTTAATTCACTAAAGTTTGATGGATTCATTTCAGGTAATGAAGGTTACCCTGGTAATCCATGGCCTGTGCGATACAAGGTAAAATAACCTCCTGATGTTTCCTGACGTTCCCTGATGTTCCAATCCAGCAGTCCTTGCTGAGCATAATGGGTATAAAACAGCATTCTCTCAAACCTTACTTCTGTCTTTTTCACGCACAATTTCTGTGACAGACACACCATGCTATGAAGTAAACACTCCTAAGACATAATTTAAGCATTTTTTTTTCTTCTTCAAAAGCAGTGCAAACAGAGGAGCAACAACAAGATGTACAAAAAATGAATTCTGATTTTGTTGGTGTGCCTTCTTCAACTTGTGTTCTTTTTGGTATAATGGACTTCTGAGCCTCTGTTGGAATATGCTTGCATTATGAAATGTTTTTTGAAAAACAGAAATGCAAAAAAAATTAGGTACTTCTTTGCTCGTAAGCATACCCCAGAAGCAATTTCTGAAAAAATCTGCACACACCTGGCAGGTGTATTCTAGTATTTTTATAGGGAATAATGAAGATTTGTTTCACTTGCATGAAACAGATTGTTAGCTGGGCTTTTGAGAAGGGATACAAGTTTAAACTAAACTTTTGTACAAAATGAGAAGCAGAATAACAAATTGTTCTCAGGTTTATTTGAGATTTACTTTTTTTTCCTGTTAGACATCTATTCACTCTGTTCTCCCTTTTTTATGTTATAAGCTTTTCTTAAGGTGCTTAGGGGGGGTTTTGTGAGGTTTTTTCTCTTCTTGTTTGTTTGTTTGTTTGGTTGGTTTGTTGTTTGTTTTTCTTTTTTATTTTTTTAAATCTTCTTTAACTTCTACACTTCTCAATTTATTTCCCAGCAAGCTTTTTTTTTTTTTTTTGGTTACCGCTGTTATTTTCTAATTATTCCTACTATTCTTAATTAATGACTCTTTCTCCTCTTCCTTCAGGTTTCTGCATTCATATAGATTGTCTAGTATTTGAAATCTTGTCACAATTATTTCTTGGACCCTTTTACTCTTTTTCACTTTTGAATATGTCTAGTCTTTTAAGATGTTTCTCTGATGTTTTCTTCTTTACATATTTTTATTCAAGGTGCTATTAAAATGTATTTGTTGTATCTATGTGGTTGGGACAAATTTTAACCTTTCTATTAATTGATGCATCTAAGAATTCAGAAAAGTAAGATAATTAAGAAGACACATGTATGATGGAAGGATGTAAGAAATTCACTTACTGTAAAATTTATTTTCTGTAAGGATTAACCATCTTCCTGTAACAAATGTTATAGGAATACACTTGCAATGACTAATTTTTAATCGTGAATTGAATTTTCTTATTTCCCCTCACCCTCCTATTTTTTAATTTATGAAAGTGATAGTAGTTTTTTTCAAGACATTTCCCTATGACAGTTATTACTTTCTAAAATTTTTAGAACAGTTTGCCCTTTAGAAGGCATTTTGACAAGCTATTATGTAAAATTACTTCTAGATTCTTACTATGTCCACACATTGTGTATTGTGCTAGTTTTTTAACCTCAGAATTTTGAAGACTGAATCTTTTTTGGACATGGCAAGATCTAAGGAACACTTTGTGTTTAATTACAGATGTTACAACAAAGGAAAAACTTCCTAAATTCTGGGAAGTTTATGTTCTACTGACAGAATGTAATTAAACCTAACAAAGCTTCCACTTACTAATTCAGTAATCCCCCTCTTTTCTTAAATTTTTGCCTGGGAAGGTCTTAACTTTCAACTTGCTGAGTTTGTGGAATTAAAAATCTGAGCTCCACCACTCTCTCCTATCGAAACTTTATAAGGAATCTCATCAGCTACAGCCAAACAGTAGTATTCCTCAGAAACTGAAAGTCATGGCATCACAGCTCTATATCTGTTGTACACAGAATACTGTTCTTTACACAAAATATTCAGATTTTTACAAGGAGAATAATGATTTACCAAAAATAAGGGTCAAGGGTCTGTATTTTCATCCTTTCACTTAGCTTTGTAAAGTAGAAGATGTCTAAAAATTAACTTAGATATGACTCGGGCGCAAATTACTTCCAGAATTTAATTGGGAATTAATTTTCCAAGATAGCCACTTTTGAAAATCTGGGGAGGTGATTATACTAATATTTTGGCATCTAAATATCTTTGCAAGGGCAGTGTTCAAACACAGGTTTAGAAGTTATGCTCAAATCTATTTATGTCTTTGGCAATTAATGTGTACTTAAATGCTTTGCTGAATATTGATTTTAGCATGTACTAAACTGCTTGGTTGCACTGGGGTCAACTTGAAACATTTTAGCTATAAGCTAAATTGAGTGGGCTTATTCATTTAGCTTCTGCACTTAAAAAGGTGAAAAATTGCAGCTGCTGCCAATATATAGGTGCAGAGAAATTTAATTTGTATTACTGGTGATGTTGGTAAATAAATTTAAAAAAACCTGCAATTTTATACATAGAGTTTTTTACCCCAATTTCCCCATGAACACACTTCAGAACAAAGTATCCAAACTCAGAGTGAGACTGCTTAGGAGAAAAACTGGAAAATATTGTGTTGGAAGTAAAACATTCTCATCTCAGTGAAACTTCCATTTCTCAGTCTATAAAATATGTAAATTTATTCACATTCAAGTGGCCAATCTGCATTAACATACATTGATATGTTTGACTGTAAGTATCGACTATTTATTCTTGGTTGTTTTGCATTTCAGTTTAGCAATTTATTTCCTTGGCATAGTCCATGATATACATTTTTTGCATACTTATTTAAAAAAATTTTTGAAATTATCAGATGGTTGCAAGTTTCTTGAAATTAGCTTTACTATGAAAGATGTCTTCATTATTTAGCATTAACATTGTGAGTAGCAGGTATTATTGCACGTCACTTGCATCCCAGAATCATAATTATGGTGTAATGTACAAAGCTTGCCACTTAGAAGGTCAGACAATAAAGGTACTTTTGTCTGTAATACAAAAGCTTATTGTATTTAAAAGAAAAATTATTCAGAAGTTTTGTGGTTTTACTGGCTTTTCTGAATAGATGTTAGTCATACTGTTATTTAAGGCAACTATTTTTTCAAATAGGTGGTAGCTGTATTTTTTCATTGATAATAAATAACAGATAATAAACACATTGTTTGCCATCTTTTCAGTGCTAGATATACATGCAACTGAGGATTTTAATAAACAATGGAATAAACAAAAAGAGCTCAAACGTTCCAAACAAGGCATAATAGTAGTAATAATGTTGCTCTTCGTGTGGCTTTTCTTTCTAAAGATTTCCAAACCACTGTGTGAACTTTGCCTAAAACATTGGAACAAGGACTGGAACAATCAGATCTGGTTTGCTGGAATCTAAGTATGTAAGTGGATATCGTCACTAATAATAATTTACTCTTTATGTAGCACAATAGGGATGGGTTAGGTGGGGTTTTTTTGTGGAAGGATGTGAGAAACATTTCCAATATTTTTCTTTTTCTGAGTTCAAATGCTATTTTTGTGACTAAGAAAGCTTCTAACATTTGTAACTACCAGGAACTCTAACCTGAAATCAGAATTACTAAGTTTATCTTTGAGAATTAACTGGTGAGTTCATCTTATGGTGAAGCTTATTCAAAGTGCAGTATAAATTGGGCCTACACTCACATTGTAAATAAACTGTGAAATCAGTCCATGTGTGTTACAGAAACCCATGTCAGCACTTCATAAGATTTAGGCAAAATCCTGTGTGTTTCTGTACATCTCTAGTACACCTCCACATTACTGCTCTGCTGCTGGCCTGTTCACTTCTGCAGGGTTTCTAGAACTTGCAAATGTTCATGTTGCTTCCTTCCTTCCCAAAGCCCTGAGATAATGAAATCATGTAGAAACAGCTAGCTTAAAATTTCTGTCTGAACTGAGGACACAGAGAGCTTTTCCCAATGACCAGGCTCAGGTATGTTTCCTGGCCATATCACGGACTTAGGGTAAAGCGGCAGAAAACACCAGAATTCCCCTCCTTCTCCCCTTGTATTCCATGGCTTTCTTGAGGAGTTAATTAAAATGTGCATGTCAGAAGATGGTGTTATTTCCATCCAACTGGCGTCTTCTGCATCACTGGGACTGGGAAAAAAAAATCTTAGATTGTCAGTAAGTAGAAAGACTAAAATTATCACTTTCTTTAGTTCTGATCCCACACATTATCCTCTAGTATACAACTTCAGTACCCATTAGTAGTGTCTCCCTGTAATTTATGTGAAGAACACAACAGATATATAATTAGTATTTTTTATATCAATGTTAAATTAAAACCTTTATCTCCACTTTCTTTTCTAATGTATTGGTTTTGCACTGCCTGGGTTTTGGTAGCAGGGATGCCACAGAGGCAACTCCTGAGAGAAGCTGCTGGAAGCTTCCACCCTGTCCAACAGTTGTCTCTGTGATGATATATTTAAGAAGAAAATCAAAACAGAGGGCACAGAGGGCACAGTTTTCCTTCTAGTCAGAGAAGAGGAGGAGAGGAGAACATGTGAGAGAAACAATATGGAGACACCAAGGTCAGTGGAGAAGGCGGGCAGGAGGTGCTCCAGGTGCTGGACCCAAGATTCTTCTGCAGGCCATGGTGAGGCCATGGTGAGACCATGGTGAGGCAGCTGTGCCCCTGCAGCCCGTGGGGATCCATGGGGGATGCTGAGATCCACCTACAGCCTGTGGGGGAGGTACTCATGCCAGAGACGTGGATGCCTGGAGGAGCCTGTGATCCAGTGTGAGACCCAGTGGAGAGAGGGAGTCCCTGCTTCCAGGCTGGAGCAGCCTGGCCTTGGAGGACTGCACGCCACGGAAAAGTGACCCACACCATAGCAGTTTTGGAAGGACTGTGTGCCCGTGAGAGGGACTCACATTGTAGCAGGTGCAGTAGGGCTGCTGCTCATGAGATTGGAACCTTGTGGGAGAAGTTCGTGGAGAGCTGTTTCCCATGGGAAGGACTCCATGGCCTCATAGGGGAAGGACTCTTCCCCCAGAGCAGTGGAAGAAAATCTTGGTGACAAACTGACCTAAAAGACCCCATGGCCTGTAGCCCTGCACTGTCAGTGGGAAGGAGGGAGTGACTGGGGGGACGGGGCCAAAGATGTTTTTAAGGGGTTATTTTACTCTTATTATTGTCCTCTGATTCTGTTAGTAATAAATTCACTTTGCTACCTTAAGCTGAGCCTGTTTTTCCCTTGAGGTGTTTTCTCCAGGTCCTTATCTCAACTCATGAATCCTTTCTTAATTTTTTTTTCTCTCTCCTCTACCCAGCTGTGGCAGGGGAGAGAGAGTGAGTTACTGTGATGGGTGTCTGGTGTGGGGCCAGTGTCAAATCACAACAGTCTTTTGAGGCAGTAGTATTTGTAAGTGAAGGATTCCTGTTTTGCTGTGATTGACTCACTCTTGAGATTCTATTAAATTTCATGAAAATATGCTGTTTATGTAAAACCACTTGGAGAAGTCACAAATACTGAAATTTTAGATATGAGCTTAACCTCATTTCAAAATTATTCTGCCTGCAAAGGATGGTCTTGCATCCTATCTCCCTGATGTCCACCTCTCTTCCTTTCTCTGTTGATCATGAGTATTCCTGCTTGGTCACAGATGCAGTATGACTGCTGACTGCTTTTAGGTCCAAAGGTCTACAGCATCTCTCTTAAGCAG
Organism: Chloropsis cyanopogon; assembly: GCA_013400585.1. Taxonomy (NCBI): domain Eukaryota; kingdom Metazoa; phylum Chordata; class Aves; order Passeriformes; family Irenidae; genus Chloropsis; species Chloropsis cyanopogon. The sequence continues at coordinate 39,453 of WEZZ01026848.1, read as the reverse complement.
AAAATATCAGCTTTCCAGGCCCTTCAGTAAGTGGAGTTCCTTGCTGGTGGTGCCAGTGTGCTGTTATTCTTACAATTTTTGTACCAAGGGCTATTTTCTGTTCATCAATTTGCAGCTAGAGTTTGGGAGCTTCACTGCAGCCTTTACTTGTCTCCATTCACAAAACCTACTACTGTTTAAGTTTCTTAAATCTTAACTATGTGTGATACCCACAGAGTAAAGCTGAAAAAGTTTAGACAGTAGTGCCTTAACCTTTAGATGATTGTTATTGCAGCTAACACCAGTTCATGGCAGAACAAATACAGAAAAGTCTCAATACGCTGCACTGACAAGTTTAAATAAGGCCCAAGGAATTCTAGTTGCAGTAGTAGTGGTAGTAGTAGTAGTAAGAGCAAAAATTCTTGGTTATTTCAGATACAGAGTTTATGTTGAAATCACACCTTAAATCTAAGATTAATATTAGAGGTACCCTGAGGGGAAAGTAAAATTTATTCTGAAATGCACACATTTGCAGAACATAACAGATAATAATTAATAACAGAAAAATAGAGCAGTTCATCCTGTCACAACTAACTTATAATATTGTTTTAAATGCAATTAATGCATTAAAATAGCCATTTTAAAAGCACAACATAATAAATAATAAAATACAAAATAAAAAATTGGATAACCTAGTAGGCACACTAAATAAAACAAATAAACTATTTAAGAAATAAGTGTTTTGAAGACACTGGAGAAGTTAGTAGAAGTGAGAGAAAATTTTATATCCTTTATCCGTAGTTGTTAGCAAAATTAATTATTTTCATTTTAATCAAGAAAATTCCTTTTACTCTCTCTGTAGAGTAATCTTTTACTCTGTAGAAGCTTGTGTTGGCCTCTGCACCTAATCTGAGAGATTCTGCTGAGATTAATTCTAATCTAACAGGTAGATTCTGCTCAGAGAAATTTTTGCAAGACTTATGACTTTTCTTTAACCAAGGAGCCAATTGCTTATTTTTTATGATCAAAGAATTTTGTGTGCATATACCTAACACTACTAACCAGAAAACCAAGGGAACACTTTTCATCTCATACACAAGTAACTTTAAAGGTCATCAGCATCCATGAGCTTCATTGTGAGTCTGGTGCTGGAACAGACAAAACTTCATGTTCCAACATTTTATAAATCCCTTCAGCAATTGTGGTGAAGAAAATGGCCTGAGTTAGGTGAGCATTGGGAGAATCAAATAAAAGTGTACGGGACTGAAATTACTAAGCCTTATAGTTGTCACTGTCTTTGTTTATTAGAGTCAATAGCCATAATATTTATTATTTGTTTGTGTGTAGGATTTATGCACTAGCCATGCTTACATTGGTAGACAACAAAAACAAATGTCTACAGAGTTTCATTGTTTACCTGATGGCTTTTTATTGATCTTCAGGCTGATAGCTGAAGTCATTGGTCATTATCTACTTATCTAGCTAGAGAAACACATTCGCTAAGTATTCTGGCAAATATCCAGATGAGATAAACCAAAAATCTAATACCCTATGAGAAAGGTTAATATCTGAAAAATGCCCTATTTTGGATAAAGCAAACCTTTCAATTTCTAATCAGTGGAATTGAATAAGGACTGGACGTGTGGTAAGGGGGTCACGAGAAAAGTTTAGCACAAACATTTCATTCGCAGTTACTTCTAAAAGATCTTTAGTCATGACTGTTTTCAACTTCTGTGCATTAATAAAATCTACTCATTTAGAATCTATCTCTCCTGAATACGATCTCTACAGACAAAGATTTATGGCATTTAATATATTTTGAAGCTATCCCATAAAAAGCAATCCATCTCTCTAAAAACATGTTTATGTAAAAATTAAAGCTAGAGAAATAATTTCCCACACTTGCGAGACAGAGTCATCCCTGCCCCATTTTACAAAAGCAATTTATTTCTATGGACCAGAACAAAAAACTCAGGGGTTTCTCCCAAGTCTATTTCTAATGAAATTATTAGCAAAAGAGAAAAAGAATTCAGACAATAATCAAGGAACAACTACATATTTGTCCACAGAGTATTGATGAAAATGCAACCTTTGGTTATGTAGGACCTTTAAAATCTACTAAATACTTTAAGAAAGCATGTGGATGTTTATGAGGCATAAGCTTCTCATCAGTTTGTCACCTGTGTTTCTCTGACCCAGAAATGCAAATAATTTTTGTAGGCTTTAAATACTCACTTTAAGCAAGGAAGAATGGGTTATCTGATGAAACAAAGTGCAGACCTGCCAATATCTCTGTCTAGTTCCTACTAAAGTTAATGCAGTCAGAGAGGCATCATGACATGTAATGGGATCTCCTCAGTGTTGAGCAACTAGGGGGTGGAGAGATAATCCCTTCACATATACTGCATCTGTATAGCCTCCCTTCATGCAGAATCCACACTCCAGAAACTCATTCAAGCAACAATTTGACTTTTTCCACCAACATGTTCAATATATGGGCACATAGCTCATAATGACTTGGGTGTTGATTTCTGTAATTTGTGATCCTCTTTGACACTAGAAGCTAAATTTTTCCATGTTTACCTTGGAAATTACCCACCCTTCCATAAATTAGGAAGCCATCCCAACTGCTGGGCAGCAAGAGACAACAAATGCCTGCAGAGCCAGAGCAGGTCTGTGCTGCCAGACAGGGTGACCCCAGCCAAGGGAGCCTCAGCAGAACTTTCCCTGAGGCCTCTCTTTAAACACAGCGTAGGTTTTGACTGTGCAATGGTGCAAGTCCACTTTTGTAGCTCTTTCCACTTGGTAATAGTGAGGGAACCTAGGAGTAGGAAGGTATAAAGATGTTTCCAGGTGTAAAATGCTCCTTCCATCATGCAAAGGTTCTCTTCCAAAATCTCCCATTCCTTTGTAGAAGCAATGAATCCTTATCCTTAGGAAAAGGTTTTAAAATCTGTCCTTAGGAAAGGGCAGAGATACTTCAAACAAGCAGACATATCATATATGTAGATGCTCCCTCCTGCTTTGGAGGGTTCTCACATTTTTGTCTTTTTTTTCTGTCTTGTCTCTACATTTTCCTGTTTCTTCATGAATCTGTGCTCCATCCTTTCTTCTCTGTCTCTAAGAGGATGAAACAGAAGAAGAAGCTGGAAGCAATTGCCTATTAACTGCTGTTTAAAGTTCTCTGTCCCAGGGGGTTGCCCACATGCTTTCCCTTCATTATCAGAAACTGCAGTGTGAGAGTGCAGAAATCTGCGGGACTTCTAGTTGTCTGTGCAGCAGTGGAACAAGACAAAACCTCTTCTGATCACATCAATAATCTTTTAATCATTTTGGCATGGAATTTAATGACACAGGTTAAACCCAAGATAGGACAATTAATTAATTAATATTCAAGACAAATTTTATTCAGTCTCTATTATACTAATCCCGTTCTTAGACTCTAGGTAAAATAAGCTAACAAGATATAGTACCAAGTAAATCACTGTGACTGTACACAACCATTCAAAGCCTTTCTTCAACCTGTTGTTTCTCTTGGAAATGCTTTCTAGATGATGCGACTATAAAAGCATCCCTTTTTCTCCGTGGAATTAGTAAAAAAAACACTCAGTAAGTACTGACCTAGCAATACACTAGCAATAAAACTGAGTTCTAATCTTGATTTCTCAGCTGACAAGGTCATTGGTTACGTGTTATCTCCATTCCTGAGATTTTTCCTGGCTTAGAAGAGGCTTTAAATTAAGGGTTTTAACTGAAAACATGTGCTGCTCATTAGCTCTGCTAGTGCCACACCTGTGCTGTTCTCCTGTTTTCAACAGGCTTTTTCTCAGTCCAGGCTCCTAGATATCATATTTGCCATTGTTGCAGTGGCTAGAGGATTTATCTACTGTAATTGGCACTTCTGTCCTATATTTCAAGGACAATAGAGAGGACTTACTTGATGAACAGAACCAACGGAGTTTTAACCTAAAAGATGGGGGAAATTAATTATTTGTGATTAGGTTAATGGTCAAGAACACTGTTTTTTAAAGTGGGCATCTCCTTCTAAAGATTTATGAAAATTTGATTAAGAATTGTATGTTTTTTCCATTAAATTTGATGGATTGAAGAGGGCTACTTTGTTTTGTAGTGCTGAACATGTTGGCATCTTTTAGCTAGGCTTTTTTGCCTAGAAATATAGATGGTGATATTTTAGCCTTGCCTATGGCCTGATTGCTTATGCTTTGAAAGTAAACTGACGCAGTCATTTTTTCTGTCTTCAGAGCTTGGAGCCTAGCTGTGTAGTCAGTGAATATGTAGTTCTAGATGTTGACTTATGATCTCCTGAATAAGGTGTTTGAGTCTGATAGCCCTTGATTGTGTACAAATAATTGAAGTGAGGTACCTTATTTACAGACAGTGAACCTATGAATTCGTTGTAAGGCATCTACATACTTACTGTGACTGAAGAACTAAAATAATCTGTAAAATGAAGGAAGCTAGTGAACTAATTTAGCTAGCATGTGCCACCTCTGACTTCTGTCTATTCAATGAGGCAGCAAAAGGCTTGATGTAACTCTACTTCTTCTCAAACATGCTTTTTTTAGCAGTAAGCAGGCAGAAATAGTATCTTACTACAGAACTGCCTTTGTCTATTCCTTTTTGGGAATAAAAGGAATCCTTTAGTGAGATTGATAAATGGTGTGTTGATTCTGCCTACCATTCAGCAGTAATGCTTAGTTGCTTCTCAACTCTTGTTATGCTAAACTTAGCTTACCTCTTTGATGGCCTCCATTACCTCTTTAGGGGGCTGAGAGAGAAGGGTGAATACCTCAAACTAATAAAGTTAGTTCTTTCTTCTTCCTCAAGGTACTTCTTGAATTTTGAAAATTGAGTTTTTGCTAGAACATTCAGGAAAAAAAAAACTAGCCAGCAGGATGGATCTTTTAGTGCTTACAAGGTCTTTGGAGGCAGATGACTGGTACAGTTTAGGGCGGGAATCATAAACCAGTGCTTCCAGTGAGAGGTTATACCATAAGGCCAGACTGTCTTTAGTAACTCGAAATCTTACAGAGAAAATAACCATAAGAGTCAGGCATGATCAGGTGCAATTACTTTGCTGTACAGAAAGTCTGTTGGAATAATAAAAGTGATCTTCACATAATGATAACATTGTTGCAAGGGCTGGAGATAAAACTGTTCAAAGTGACTGTATGAAGAGGCAAGGTGCAGTGGTGTATGAAGATATGCATACCTGCCTGAATTTGGTTACTCTGAAGTCCCACACATCTTAATTTTTTTGTCCTCAGTTCCAGGTCTGTAAAATGGACAGGTATTTTTTCATCTAATGAGATTTTGTAGCTATTACGTTTTTGTTTGGTTGGTTTTGGTTTCATTTTTGTTTTTTGGGTGGAGGAGGTGGGGGGGGAGGTTTGTGAAGTACTTGGATGCCAGAATAATGAGGGCTATAGAAAAATCTATTAAGGGAATTACTAATTCTGTGTTCATGGCAGAGCCTGAACAGCAGGTAGTAAATAAAATTTGAGGTCACAAAATGACTGGTGAATAGGAAGGAAAATATTGACTAATTAACCAGGAAACATTTACTGTCCTTTCTAAGTCTCTGATTTAAGCAGAGATCTTGTGGAAAATAATTTTGTTGTAATTAAAAATTAATCATAACGTATATGTTGAAGGGAAACAAGGATTAAAAGCTATCTGATATTGCTGAAGTTCTGAGCACTTCTCTTTGTGATTCTGTGCTCTTTATGGAGAGTGTGTGGAATTAGAAATAATAATTTACTTCAGCATTTAAGTGATGTGCTGCTGTAGGAAAATAAAATTAAAAGTTAAATCCTCTGGGAAGAGAAAGATGGGTACTGCATATGGCTTGAATTACAGATCAGTTTGCATCAAGAAATTAATTTTTGCAAAGAATATCCTCATCATTGCAGTTCCATATTGCCCTGCTGCATAGCTCTTGGATCTGAAAGCAGTCAGGAAAGCATAGTTTGACAGGGTGGAACAATGCTGTGACAGCAACAAGACCAGGTGCCTTTGTTCAAACTCATGGAAAGTGACTGACTGATGGGTAACATGAGTAATCCGCTGCTAGGAGTTCACTCATGTCTGTGGCAACAAAAGCACAGCTGTTCAGCTGGAGCTGGGTGCCTTGGCAAGGCTTCTTTGTACGGTCTTGTAACAGCCTTTGAAATACTTGAGGTAGATTTGTATACATGTGCATTGCAATGTGGACTTAATGGTCTATTTCTCTTGTCAAATGCTCCCATAAATAAACATACTGAGTCATTAACTTGGTTGCTATAATTGACCTTATCATAGGAAAAGCATGGAGCTGAAATCTAACTTGCAGATATTACAGATATATGGGGTTTTTTCTTTTTCTTTTTTCTTTCTTTCTCTGCTTAATAAAATTTTAACTTTGAACACCAATCTCATGCTCAAAAATAGATAGTTGTTACATCAGATTTTAAAGAAAAGCCACTGGAAACTTCAGCTGTCTTGGAGTCATTGAGGAATCTGATTGAATCAGCTGAAGTGCACTCACCTTCCTCTGTTTGAAAGTTTTGCTGGATTCTTCTGTTTTCTTAAAAGAATTAACACCCTGAGTCCAGGTTGAAGATTGTCTTTAAAGGAGGAAATTTAAAATAATCAAAAGTCATGTTTATGCAAGTTATTTTGGTAGCAGTATGTTATCTATGCTTCAGCAACAGAAGAGATTAGACATTACTAACTTTTTGGATATGCTATATAGCTTGGATTGATTTTTTTTTTTTTTTTCCTAGTTTGCTGATTTTGGTTTTTTTTTCCCAGTCCCAGAACATTGTGGTGTCTGGGATTTAGGTAGGCAGTGACTACCACTTCAGTGGAGATTGAGCTGACTCACAGGAATACCCTCTCCTGCTGCTTTATTTTCCTATTGGTTAGCTATTATTAAAGTTAAGTAGGCAAGAATAGAAGCCCCATAGGAAAGCCCAGCTAGAAGCTGATTTTTCTTTGTCAGCTCAAATTCCTCTGGTTAGAGATTCAGGCAGCAATTGCATATCCCATACCTGCTGCTACTTTTCCTTTGCCTGCTAATGAATCCCTGCAAAGAGGCAGTAGCAAATTAATTGATTTCCTGTATGTGTCCCAGCTTTGCTATTGAGTTTAAAAGGAAAATATATAAAAAGGAGTAGAGAGGAGGTTGGCTTGTTGCTTTTTTGATTGCTGTTTCATGTTTTTTGCTAATGTTTGATTTGTTAAAGTCTTAATGACTCCCAATAGGTATTTCAGCTATAAATAGGCACACAGAAGTTTATGAAACTCAAGAGAAGAGGATGAATTGGAGGAGGGTTGATGTTTTTTAAGTATTACAAAATGTTCAGGGATGGATCAATTGATAGCTGATAATGAAATTTTAATCATAGCAGTACTTAAGATTAAGATAAAATAATAACTGCTAACATGAAATGCATTGAGGCTTTTTACATAATTATATCTTTGCAAGAATTTTATTAGGATCTAGTATTCTCTTGAAACAAACATGCTGTGTTGGGTTAGATTTGTTTGCAAGCATGATCAAAATGGGAGCAATACAATCTTCTGCTATTTTTATCAATAGATTATGGGGCTTTGGGCATTGGAATGCATTATGCATAAATGAACAGGTAGTGTCTGCTGCCCAGAAAGGGAACAAGGAGCCTTGAAATGGGAGATTTTTGGCTTCTAGCTGTGTCACTGATCAAATCCACCAATGCACATTAAAAAATCTACAGAAATAATGGAAAAAACCCCAAATTAACAAAACAACGAATGAACAAATAAAACCCCAACGAAACAACCTGGCTCTAGCCACTAGAGTCACACTACTCAATTTTTTTACCCCATAACATATACTTTAGTCTACTCCCCTCTTCCAAGCCCAGAGAGAACATTTAATTTTAGGAAGAACTTGGAATTAGTTATCCCCCAAAAGGGAATCTAATAGGAACCTGTTTATCACTGGCAAATCCCATACTTTTTAGTGGCATCCTCTTCCTGTCTAGAGGAAACTGCATACCTAGTGTCTCTGAAAGCCTGCAGAAAGCAACAAGCTTGAAAGTCTGAAGGTAAAATATTGAAGGCTTGGAGCAGTGACTGTTTTGGTCTCTTTCAAAATTGTTTCATATGTCATCTGTTTCAAAAACATCCTCAAGGAGAAACTGTCTGCAACCTGTTCTGATCTTATTTTTTTTTTAATCCTGAAAAGTATTTTAATGTTACAGGCAATATTTGTAGGGATGCTTAAAGTGAAAAAAAAAAAAAAATCTTAATTCTTTAGATTAGAAAACAACTGTGATATTTCTTCATGCTCCTTAAAAATCAGACAAAAAACCCCAGAAATGTGCTAATTATCCTGTAACTGAAAGAATTCATAAATAGAGGAATATATGAACTTATATCAAAGAGGTCACCAATAGCATAGCATTTTCAATAACCATGCTAACAGTTTTCATTTCTACTTATGAAACTTAAATGAGGTAAAAGATGGCATCTCTGTTTGCTGTTTGATGTCCTTAATACACATGTCATAGCAACTTCTGTTCTGTTCGATACTGCAGCTTTTCTTTTCTGGTGGAAAAAGTATGGGAGACAGCAGCTAGCCTAGAACCAAAAAGCATAGCAGAGAATTAGGCACAGGGAGAGGCATAGTAGGAATTGTGGCAAGTTGCAACAGCTTTTCATGGGGAAGAAAAGTTAGCAAGCATGAACTGGAGGAAAGACAAAAACGTGGGTGCACAGTAATTTCTGGACCCTGGCAACAAGGCAAATCGAGTAAATGAATTGGTTGGTATTTCTCTGAGGTGAGCAGTGCTCAGAAAACCAAGCTACAATGGATGGGGCAAGGACTAGGACTGTGATACTATGGAAGAAGAAGGACTTTCACTCTACGGTCTGTTGCCTCCCTGGCTTAGTAAATAGCCTACAAGTAGGAATAAACATTGGGAATTGGTACCAAATAGAGGGACAATAATGAAAAAAGAATCAGGAACATGAAAAAAAAATCAAATTACTTCCATGCATTTGTTACTTGTACAGAAGACTGCTGGTTTGAATACCTGCTGTAGTGCTCATTTCTTAGTGCTAAAAGCTGTCTTCCTAGGACTTTTGAATTCAAGTGCTGTATAGGTTATTCATGATATTCTGCAATTGTGTCCCACAGTTACACCAAGTCCTGATTTTGTCTCTGCAAAATGACCTGGTTAATAAAGAAAATCTTTGTGTCCATCCTTTTTAAGCCAAGATACACAGTAACTAGTCAGATCTCTTAGAGCAAAACAGAAAAGGGAGCATATGACTAGTTGTTGAATTTATTTTTACTTTTGGTAGAAATTGTAGACCACTCAGGCTGTTCAAGAATTATAACCTATACATGTTCCAGCAATGTCTGTTAATGACAGATAGACATCATGAAACTGACCCACAAAAGAGAGGATGCTTATAAGTGTCTGTATACTACTTGGCTATTTTGAATTACTGGGTATATAATACTTTGTATTGATTCCATTACAGGAATTCTGTACAGGTTTCTCATCTTCTGGTAAGCAGTGACAAAACAATGATGATCAGCACTTTTTTGCTTGTTTGTTGAAGCAGAGCTCTTTTCAAAGATAATGTTCTCAAAAGAAAAGCTTTGAATTTTATTTTATTTAAAGATTTTAGGTAGGTTGTTAGAAGAAGTATAAATCTGTCTGGATAAAAGCTTCTTACTACTGAAGACAGGCTTTTAGAGAAGAATTATGTTAAAATTATTTCAGAAAATGTTAATAAAAATGTGGTGGTTTTTCTTTTTGTTTAATTTAAAAGTAACCAAAGAAATCAAATAATATGGAGACTGAAAGAGCAGAGTGAAAAGTAGATTTGCTTCAATATCATGAATTGACTTTGAAACCTTAATTATTAATAATTTCCCTTTCTCTTCCCACTATACTTCTTTTTAGCCAACTCCTTCACAAACTCTGTGGCAAATCATAGAATGGTTTGGTTTGGAGAAGACCCTAAAGATTATATAGCTCCAATCCCTCTGCAATGACCCATGACCAAGGATACCTTTCATGAGACTAGGTTGTTCAGAGACCCATCCAGCCTGGCCTTGAAAACTTCCAGGAGTGGGGCAGCCTAAACTTCTCTAGGCAACTTCTTCCAGTGCCTCACCACATCCACAATAGAGGTTTTTACCCTAATATTTTACCTAAACCTACTCTCTGTGAGTCTGAATCCCTTCTCCCTTGTCCTGTCACTACGTGCCCTTGTAAAAGTCCCTCTTTCTTGTTGGCCTCCTTCAGGTACTGGAGTGTNTTTGATGCGCAATAGCGTCACTGGAGGGCCACAACTGAAGCACCCCAAAGCCTTCTCTTCTTGAGGCTTAACAATCTCAATTCTCTCAGCCTTTTCTCACAGGAAAGGTGCTCCATCTTTGTGTCCCTCCTCTGGACTCACTCCAACAGGTCCATGTCCTTCCTGTGCTGGGAACCCCAGAGCTGGATACAGCACTCCAGGTGGGGTTTTACAAGAGTGGAGTAGAATCAGGACACAGACTTCGTATCTGCCCCACATTTTATACTTCTGAAGAATTCTAATTGAAGCTACCTTTGGGAAATAACAAGGGTGACTTAATCAGTGGAATTCTGGAAGTTAAAATCTATATGTCTTTTTCTCGAAAGAAAGCTAGAGGGACTGACTGGTAGTAATTATTGAATTTTTTATGTACATGTCAGTATGGTTAAATCATTGCCTAGCTATATTGCTAAGCCAGCAAGCCTAGGCTGTATTACATTTCATTCTTTGGAAACCTTAAAACACGAGAAATCTGTCGCACCTAATGTGCTTGATGTCTAATTCAGCATGGTGTGCCATGTAAAACACCAGACTGTGAGGCAGAAATAGATTTCTGAGTGCAATAAGAAACATTTGAGCAAAAGTACCATCTTGAATAGTCTCTCTGCTGCTCCTTTTCCATAAAAAACTGCTGTTACAGATGCTTTCATTGAATTGTAAGTAAACGACTGCTGGAGTAGACAAGTGTTCACCCAGTCAGATACAACTAAGGGATGACTGAACAAGCTGTTTCTTATTGCTACTGTGTTGTCATTTGCCATCTCCAGCTGAGGTTACTGTTCACAGACACTTGATAATTTGCACACTAGAGCAGTAGGTAGGGATGCTTACGTGTTAAAGTTCTGGCTCAGGCTCAGGACCAAAGTGTTGGAGGCACACTCCGTGTGATCTGATTACTGACATACCTAGACCTGCTTCAGTAACCTGCTGTGTGCATGTGTACATCTAAGTTGATATGAGCTAGTAACCAGGGCACTTGGGTTGACTTATTTGTTTTTCTCTAATACCTATAAATACAGAAAATCAATGTGAACATCACAAGCTACAGGATGCTGTGGCTGTCTTGGTCAGCAGTTTCTTCATAAATATTCAATAAAGGGTGCAGGTTACTGCTCAACTCTTAATGTGAAACTTCTTATGTTGAGATACCCAGCTAAGGTTAGTTGAAATCCATAAAGCCAATCTCCCAAGACCTACGGAAGAGAACAAAGTCTGCAGGTTTTTTAGCATCTATCTTTGTCAGATAGGAAAGAAATGTAGTTGATGACTTCCTTGAACTTTGTTTTCTTTTTGTACTCTTGCATATCTCTCACCTCTTGGTGGTTATCTCAAGGAAGAAACAATAATCAACCCAAAAAAACCAGAAAAAGAAAGTTGAAACTATTAGTACACAAAGATTTAAAAAAAAAAAAATGCAAGATGCCCTCATTGGAGCATGGCTTACCCAATTTGTTCCAAAGTACAGCATATGTAATGACTGATCTAAGGAGCAAGTTTTTGTATCTGTCAACACAACAGAAGGGTCTACCAGTACCAAGTGAACAGGAATGTGCTCTTTAGTTTGGGACTATTGAATTAAGCAAATTAGGGAAACCTTTTTTTCTTTTAATGTGGCTGACAGGAAACCATCATGATAACCTCACCTATGTTACTGCAGTTACATAGTAGCATTCCCAGTGCTACGGAAGAGCACCAAGTTTTAAACATGGAAAACACTACTAAAAAAAAATCTTGTTTTTTAAAAAAAAAAAATCTTGTTTTTGAACAAGATTCATTTTCAGCTGAAGTCAGTGTCCTCTTGTGCTCAAGGTCCAACAGAGGGGTGGCCACAGGTAGGAGTAAGCAGGTGGTAGTGAGTGGAAATTCAGTGACACATGGAAACATGGGCTTTTTTTGACATCCAGTAGGACGATAATGGGAACTTTTATGCTGGGCACAAAAGCCATGAACATGAGGAGATATCTATTCAGGAATGCAGACATCTGTGTTGGAATCACCAACAAAGTAATCACAAAGGTGTAGGAAGGGTGTTTAGGAGAATAACCAGAGTCCGGGACCTCCATCTGTGGTTCACCTGTGTTTTTATCTCTAGTGCCAGGCAGAGATTTGAAGTCTCAATGGGTGGATGAGATATAGATGATAATGATAAATCATAATGGTGTAAAGATGAGGAGATGATGTAGAGATGAGATTTACTTATATTTGGAACTGAGGAAACTATATGAACGATGAGCTGAATCTTTATCATACTGGAGTCAAGTTGATGATACTGAATTAGAAATGTTACCAAGGAATAGTGAAACTTAAAAGTCGAGGGAAAGCTTGGAATTACAGAAGATTACCTGGTTTATACTGATGTGAAGACTGTCCAGTGCAGTCCTGAATAGTCTGAAAGAAATAAATGGCATACAAAAATTATAGGAGATAAATTAGTTTGTGGAGTTGTGTCTGTTTGTACCTATGTTTGTGCTTTGGTTTGCTCCAATTGTCCCCCATGTATGATGGTTTGGCTCACCCGTCTGTCATTGTTAGTCCTCCCTTCTATTGACTGATGATATCCTTGTCCCCACCTTTCCTCAGTTGTCCATCACCCTGGTACCCGCCTTTCCCTCTAGAAAGTTCCAGGAAAGTCATCTTCTGATAGGATGGTCCCCAAAAGACCCTCCTCCTCTTCCCTCTGATTGTGCAGTTCTTCCATCAGTTATATTTGTATCCCTGCCTCAGTTTTCCCCATTGGCTCTCTGTAACCCTGCCCTATCCATATTTAACTTGGGTATGACAGTTTCCAGGGCCCTTTCTGGAGCTGTCTCCCAATGATTAAACTTGGCTGTTGACCCTCCAGCAAGTGCCTCCTCTTCTTTTGCTACGTGCTGCGGTCGCCTGGAGTCACCAGTGGCGACCCACGGTAGACGCTGATCTCCTCTCCCGAGCGTGTGGGTCAGTGGTCCCGCTGTCAGCTGCCTGCTGAGCTTGGGGCAGGCTGACCGGTGGACTGGTCAGCGAGTGGGCAGTGGCATTAGTTCACATATAATGCCAGTTGATTCATATGTGCAGCTTTAAGTGATGGACTGAGTATAAAACTTTGAAGTATTTTTACACCAGTCTAAATTCTGAAAAAAAAAAAAACCAAAAAAAAAAAACCACCCCCAAAAACCAACAACCAAAAAAAACCCACAAAACCCACAAAAAACCCCCATGACATTAAGTGGTGCTTGCAAGCAGCCATTTCAGAAGCAGGAAATTCAACGGGACATAATTTTACCAGGCTACCAACTTCACAAGCATTATTATTTTCACTGATGGGAGAGTGGAAGGCATAGCAGGACAGGTTTTAAAGGAAAAGTACTATGGAACCTTTGTGGTCAGAATTCCCAGACTCTAATAGTGAGATTTTGTTAATTATACTATTTATACCATAGCTAGAAAAAAAAATGAACAGACTGTTAAACAAAATCAGTCAAATTGCAGATTTATGGCAGGTAGAAGAGTGGGAAATTAAAACTACTGTGTACAAACCAATTTCATTTCTAGATGCAATAATTGGCTGCTTCTAAGACAAACTATGTGTAACAACAGAAAAATATGCCTTTCTGGTTTACACTGAGTGCTGATCAACACTGCACAGCTGTTCTGTAGTAGTTACCATAATACAATTAAGATTAACGTTCTAGTAGGAGCCAATAGGCAAAACAAATCCAGTGCATGTGACGCGGTGCCAGAGTCCAAATCCCAAGCCCCTTGGCTCAGCCCAGCCAGCAGTGGCACCGCACAAGGAGTGGGTGCACCCCAGGAGTCGGATACTCCAGGATGCGGCTTAGAGCAGCTGGAGCTCTACAGCACAATGAGGTGTGTCAGCACATCGAATGTGGGAGCAAGAACGAGAGGGAGGCTCTCGGTCCAGGTCCAAAGGGTTTATTCTGAAGGCGCGAGGAAGTGGAGGCAAAGGAGGACAAGGGCAAAGAGCAGCCTCTCCAGGCTGTGCAGAGGGTTTTATACCCGTAGGGACTCAGGGGAGGGGATAAATATTGGGCCAATGGGAAGCATCCAGGGGAGGGGAAAGGGGAGGTAGGGGTTTACAGTCCACTGACCAATGAGGAAAAGGTGGGGAAGGGAAAGGGTCATACACACCAATGGGGTACTGAAGGAGGGATAATTGACAAAGAACCTTCTGGAAGGGTGAGATAGTCTTAGGGAGGATTGACACTGCATAGGGCAGGGATTACATAGAATTGGCAGGTCGGGGAGGAGGGTACAACTTAGGAACGAACTATGTAACCCAACTAACGGGGGGACAACAGAAGAAACTGAACTGATCTGGAACGCACCACAACAGCATGCATATTCAATTTTGAGTTTTAAGTGTATGAAAATGAGAGAATTTATCAAAACCAAACACCTCCTTAAAGCAGCAGTGCAAGAAAATGCAAGCAGCCTAGAGTCAGTTAAAAATCCATTTTACTACGAAACCAAATAAGTTGAGGTGCAAACAGAAAACAAACAAGACTGAAAGGTCAGGGTGTAAAAAGTAATGAAGTTGAGAAGTTGGTAGGAATGAAAGCAAGAATAACAGGAAAGCCCGCAAAATATGGCAGGTGCCATACTTGAGCTCATATGAAGGAGCTGTTTAAATAGTTCAAAACAAGGAAGGAATCAAATAGATAGTTGGTGCTTTTGCTTGGCGACAAAAGAACCAGAGAAGCAGCAGGGAAATAAAGGGAGTTCTTAGCATTGGCGTTTGCTGCTGCAGGTATCTGAGAGATTCCCAGCGACCCATGCTTTTTAAGAGACAGAGCAGAAACACTAGCTCAATTTTCAGTAAATATATGGGTTGTATTAGATCTGATGGAGAATTGCATCTGGTAAGGCTTGGATGATGTTCACCAGAGAACTCTGAAAGAATTCAAATGTGAAGTTATTGAGCTTGGTCTGCAGCCCAACACCACAAATAGGAGCTGTATGGGAGGAGTGGAACATTGCTGCTGCAATCCTACCTGCAAAAGTACTCTGGAGGACATCCTGTCACTTACAGAGCAATGAAGCTGGTGTATACCTGTGATAAGAAAGCAGAAACTGTAATAAAAAGTATAAGCACATGGATTAATGCTCTCTGCGAGTCAGCATGGTTTCTCTAGAGGGAGGACCTGCCTCACAAAGTATCTGTGTAACACTTTTGTGAATGGGGTACCATGTGCACAAAATAAATCCAGTGGAGATAAAGAAAGAAAATTATCATGGTGTGACTGCTAAAACCCTAGGGGTGTAATGTAACTCAATGAATGAACCCTTGTGATAGAAGAAGAATCTGCAAGAGTGATGTGCTTATGAAGCCCAGAGTATGCCCAGATGCAAAGAAACTGACTTCTGGCTTCACTCAAAAAGCACCACAGAGTGAGTTTTGTTTTAAATGGACAACAGTTGAGTGGCTTAACTGGAGGTGTAAATGTCTCCCTGAGCTAGTCAGACTGCAGGGGGGAGTGAATTCATGGCTCAGCCCAACATAGAGTATAAAAACCAGCAAAAGTATTTTGAAGAGAGAAACAATGCTGAGCTGCTTTCAACCCACACATTGCTTCCTGGTAAGGCTGTGACAGTCAGCGGGTCTTAGAGATAGGAGTGGTAATGGGATTGAACTGTATATTGCAACTGCTATATTTTGTGAAGCAAAATTTACTTGTGTATTGTGTTTTCAATATATTATGTATCACTCTGCTAAATCAGAAACCCAGTGTGGCATCATACATCTTCAAGTAACTAAATTTTACATTAAACATGATCCATTCCATACACAGAATATCTAAAAGAACCTGCTCAGAATATGTTGAAAACTGACATGTGGCTTTAGGGTAAGGCTTTTCTTGTATTGAAAGTTAGAGGAAGGGTAGGGCATAGCAATCACTTTCCAGGGTAAAGGAGGAGAAGTGAGACACCAGTCCTGTAGGATTGACGATGATATTGACTTTATTTAACTTCAGTAGTGTCCTAGAAAATACATGAAGAGTGAAACTTCCAACTTTGCAGTTGATCAGCATTTGCCCCTGAAGTAAGGTAAATGTGCTTCCTTACCTCAATGGTAAAGCAGTCTAAAACAGCCTTATAAAACAGAGGAAAAAAAGCTGCACATGAACTTTCACATAGTGGATTAATATAGGCAAGTCAACTCCTGAGGGACCAAACTAAAGCAAATTGTGCCAAATGCAAAACCAGAAGCTCCAACACAGCAAGGAAAGTTTGGGTTGACAGTTCTGTGAAATATTTGGTTCAATGTGCTGTTTGCAATTCCTGTAAAAATTTTCAGTATCAGGGTGGCTTGAGGGAATGGATGGGATGACAAACAGTGTCTAGGCCTGAATGGTCTTTCTAAATAGTATATCTGTTTTGAAGACAGAAGCTGAGCTAGGTGCTTGCTAGGATGTGCCTGTGCATGCCATGTCTTTGATTGCATTCAGATAGTGAGCACTGGTTGCTGGAAGTCTCTTTGTGCAGTGCCAAAGTCCAGACAGTGCAGTAGAGTTCCTACAAGTCTTTAAAGAGGTAGCAGAACATGGTTGCTACAGCAGAACTAAAAGCTCTGCAGATAATATGACATTGTCAGGTTTAGAAACACCAGCACAAAATGTGAGCAATTGGCACTTGTTTTATCACTGTGTAAAATGAGTTCCCATTTGTTATCTGAAGCATAATGATTAGCCAAATGTTTCTAGTCAATTCTGAATGCATTAATTTAAATCTGAATAAAAGATCATTTGTACACCTCCTTGGGCAAAGAGCATGCATATTTTCCAGTTATTGCAGCTGACTTAATGAGTGGCTACTCGATTGTGTACTAAGCCCTCAGTACCAAGCTGCTTCTCTGGATTAATAATCTTTGTAATATTTCATTAATATTCATTGTTAATTAACACTTATGGAACAGAGAAGAAAATGTGCAGTATAGCATGGGGTTTTTTTCATCATTTCAACTTCATTAATTCAACATCATGTTTTTTCATCTATTTTTCATAATATACTCTGCCTAAGAAGAACAATGCTTGGCAGAATTAATCTTATAGTAGATAAACAGCTTGGTAAAAGCAAAAGTTTTTTTGAAGCATCCTAAACAACTATTCATATCCTCTCCATTGAGACAAATATTCAAAGGTTTCCCTGCCTACTATTCTGCTAAGCTGTTGCACAACCTATTTTTTCTTGCGTTTATGTCATTATCGTTGCTGCTTTTGTCAAGGTCTAGGATATATTGTGGCAAAGCTTGAAGAGAAAGATTTTATCTTTTGTTGGACCAGTTAATAAAAGCTGGGGGGAAAAAAAAGCAAGCTTTCATGTATACCAGTTCTTCCTGCCGTTAGAAATCATATTAGATTTACAACACTTTCCTCTCAAAGTTTTTTATCTATACTTATGTGAAATAGTCAGTGAAGGGATGGAGAAAACAAGCAAAATACAACACACCCTACCCCTTCAAATCCATAAGATTATCAGTTCAAAACATTTTGTTCCCCCAAAACTATTTCCACCTCATACAAATATTACTTTAATTAATAACAAACAAACAAACAAACAAACAAAAAACAAAACAAAAAAAAACCACACCAAGAGCATTTATAGTTCTTGATAAAGGATAAATTATAAAGTTTCTGAAAAGAAAGACAATATTGAGGAATTAATGTTGAAAAAAATTCCTTGAATTGCAATACAGTATCTATCTTCATATCTATGATGAAGACAAATGCAGACAATCCTCCATTAATTTCAGTGATAAAGAGAAAACACCAGAGTTAAACCTTTTAGAAAATCAGTCTTTGGGTTTGGTTTTGGTTTTTTGTTTTTTTTTTTATCCTTAAAATACTGAAGAAAATACACCCTTCTGTGAAAAGGCATAATTAGCATAAGTTTTGTTTGTAAGTTGAAATCTGGATCAAAATGTTGCAAGGCTTATACACAGCATTTCTATTGCACAAAAGGTCAGCTGTTGTTTTGGCTGACATTCTTAATATAGTAATATTTCACAGCTGGTAATTTGCAGCCAGTAATAGCCAGATGGTGCTTTTTCTAAGGTGAATTTAGAGCATTTTGAGCAGTTGTAAATGTGAGACTCATAATAGCACAGCAACACAGAGTATTCTAGAGATCTATCTTTCTGGATTCAATAGCAGTCTTAATCACAGCCAGGACCAGACATGTTCTACATGGTAGACTGAAATAAGGGACCTATGATAATAGGGCATAACAAAATTGCTATATTTTTTACCTCTGTCAGACTTAAATTTCAACTCACAGAGCTCATTGCTCCCCTGAGAATGCTTATTTTGAGATTTTCTGCGATTTTTGTACCTATTTTGGCAGACTTTATTTTAAATCACTGCCTTATTAGGCCAGGTGTCCCTAGTGCCTATGTTACCAGACACTAATGTTATGAGATTTTTGAGAGCTGGAACAGGAGATAAAGGTGTGGATCTGCAAGCATGTATATCTAGAATAAAATTATTCAAAAAAACAAAGTGGAGAAATAAATAATATGTTTGCCACATTCATGCAGCAAGACTACTACCCTGCTTAGTAAAATTTTGTTACCATGTTCAGTTCCAAGCCTGAAGTATTTATAATGGACAAGGGAATGGTAAATGATGAGCTTCACAGATTTCTTGCCAGTTTATAATATTTTCTCAAAGTTATTAAAGGTAACGGCTTGACGTGATAATCTGCTTTCAGATTGTATTAGAATTAAGCACATTGTCAAGTAAAGGACGTCTGAAACCAAGAAGTTCCTCGTCTCCCTATCCCTTGGGAATCTTTCCAGGAGGTGTATATATATTTTTAAGGTACAGTGTTGAAAAGAGTCTTGTGAAATAATGTTGATAGTCTTGGATTTCAAGGCAAAAATCCTTGTCCTGGTGATATATACTAGTCTCCAGGGTTTTTGTTTTGTCCAGTGAGCAACAAATTTACCAATATTCATTTGTAAACTTTCCTTGCAGTTGAGCTAATGGTATGTGCAGTAACAAGAAGACAGAACATTGGACTACAGGGATCTGAATGGTTATAGAGTCTAATCTCTCCCAGCCGCAGGCAACAAGCCACATGTATGCTCTCACTTAGTGGGAAGCTACAAATCTAAAGGAAAGTACTGCCACTTCATCCCAAACAGGACAGAAGTGAAAAGATCAAGCAAAATATCTAAACAAAGGGTTACAAAAATAATTTTTTAAGAAGCTGAAACTGCAACAGAATTAATATTTAATGAGGATTGGTAGGAATTAAGTTCACTTTATCTAAAACTGTATAGTACTGTTCTTGCTTAACTAAAAGACAGGGTTTATAACTGAATAAAGAGAATTGTTTTCCCCTTGAAATTGTTTTGGGACTATTCATAATCTCTGCATATCTGTACCTTATTTTTATAAAGGTGGAAGAACTCTTGAATTGAAATTTTGGCTAAAGGACTGAGGGTTCTCAGCTAGTGAGGGATATTATTTGCCTGGGGAGACCTCAACTCCTGTCTGCTGTCATCCCAAAAACCTGAGGTTAGCATACTTGATGTGTCCTCTTGCATCAGCAGGGAGCACATCTCCTTAAAGTGGTGAGAGTGCTGCAACTAGCTACCCTTTCTGTGCACCTTTCATAGACTGTATTGAGAAAAGCAAATGCTCAGATTGTAGAGGCTCAGTGCTTCATGAAGGTGCTGCATTTATCGTGCCTGCATCCCTCCCTGGGAAATAGGTCAGCCTAAGTGGCATAGGTTGGGCAGCTGCTTTCCTCTTTCTGTACTTTGCAAAGGGAGAGGTAAGTGAGGTATGCAGTGAATATTTGGAAATGTCTAACAAGAATGTTTTGTGACTATCATAAAACTCCTTAATTATTTTTTTTTTTGTATTTGCCTTTAACCAACATAGTTATCACTGTTTTTCTCCTTTCTGATTTTAAATTCTTAAGTAGTTATATCCAGAAAATCTGCCTTGGTTTTTGTAGTAAGAAAAATCTTCTGTTTGGAGACAGAGAGCTCAGTGATGCAGCCAAATATTTCAAATCTTTATTGATAAATGTCTACATTTTCACAGAGCCACAGAGGTCATTGTGTGATTGGGATCTCCAGGGTTTCTTTGTTCTTGCAAGTTGGGCAGTGACAAACTAGAGGCACTTTTAGAATGTACCTTAGAGAGTCATGATATATTCCAGCATTCTGAGCTTCTTCTAAGAACTCAAGTGGCTCAGATTGGTAATGTATAAGGGTATCTTAGCCACAGAAAATAATTTTCCAATGAGTTACCAAATGATGGATAAGTATTTTATTTCCTTATACTGAATATCATGGTGAAGTATTATATTTCCCTGTTTTAGCATCTGATAAAATTATTCTGTGTAAGTTTTTGGTTGACAAGTAGTTCATCATGAGTCAGCAATGTGTGCTTTCATCCCAGAAGGCCAACTGCCTCCTGGGCTGCGTCAAAAAAAGTGTGGTAAGCAGGGCAAGGGAGAGAATTCTTCTCTGCTTTCCTGAGATCCCCTTGGAGTGCTGTGTCCAGCTCTGGGGCACCCAGCATAAGAGGGACATGGACCTGGTGGAGTGAGTCCACAGGAGGAACAGGAGGATGACCAGAGGGCTGGAGTACCTCTGTTTTACAGAAAGGCTGAGAGTGATGTGGCTGTTCAGCCTGGAGAAGAGAAGGCTCTGAGGAGACCTTATAGATCATTCCAGTTCATAAAGGGGGCCTACAAGAAGTCTGGAGAGGGACTTTTAACAAGGGTATGTGATGACAGAACATGGGGCAATGACTTTAAACTGAAAGAGGGTTTAGATTGGATGTAAAGAAGAAACTTTACTGCCAATGTGGTGAGGCACTGGCACAGGTTGCCCAGGGAATGTGTGTATGTTCCATCCCTTGCAGTGTTCAAGACCAAAGTGGATGGGACTCTGAGCACACTGGTCTTGTGGAAGGTTTCCCTCTAAATGGTGGGGGTATTGTAACTAGTTGATATTTAAGATTTTTTTATAAGCTAAACCATTCTATGAATCTATGATTTTCATAACTGATTGTTGTTGCGGTGTGCTTTTATTGTCTTATTTGTAATTTAATGTTTTGCTTCGTAACCCCCCCACACTTTATGGTTTCCCCCCCACCTCACAGTTTTCCCCCGAGGCATTGGACCATCCCCCCATGTCAATCCTCCCTCATCCCTCCCCCTATTTCTAGAGAGTTCCCTGCTATCCTGCACCCCATTGGTTTGCTTAAGCTAGTATCTGTCCACATATCTCATTATTGGTTTATGCATTATGATCCCCGCCAGGTGTTTGTCTCCAGTCCCCTTACAACTGGTCCCTCTCCCTGCACTACCCACCTTCGGACTGTCCCTTAAAACACCCAACCCTGCCCAAGATCCCGTCCTTGCCTGCCCAAGATCCCGTCCTTGCCTCTGTCCAACCTTCGGGTAATAACGACAATCTCGGAGCCACAAGCAAGGCCCTCTCAACATGCACGCTGGGGAAGCCCTGGAAGCATGCCTCGACAGATTGCTTGAGAAAGATCCCAGTAAACCAGGTCATGTCATCCCAACCACACTTGTATGCTGTAAGAGAGGAGAAGAGAGATAGCAAAGTTAACAAAAGATGTGATGTTTCCCAGGGGAATATAGAATGATGTTGTTTTGTGTGACACATAATTTTTTTTTTCCCATTTATGTTTAGAAAGTGCTGAATGACTGCTTTCTCCAACACAGAGCTGGGAGGAAGAAATGCATGGCTGGAGGACAAAGATTTATAAGCCAAAAACTGCAGGGAACTTAGTGGTGCTGTAAGTAAATGTCTAGCCCAGTGACACCCCAGTGAGGGTCAGACCTTTGAGGTGAAGTAGCCATCAGAATGAAGTGAGTTGTTCTACTGGATATGTAGGACAGAGAGAGATTACCAGCAGGAAAGGAATTAAATCTATTTGTGCCTCCAGGACACTTTGTTATAAATTTGATCCATTTATGCTTCTAAAAGGTTGTTTAAAACCCTAATTAGCAACAGGAAACCTGAAGGACTTGAACTGCAATCCATTGTTTTGTTTAATGTGGAATGTGGTGAATCTTGCCCAAAGCGCCAGAGACAGGAATAGGAAAGCTGCTTGTTCTGTGTATAACAAAGTGCAATGTGCGTTGCCCTTAACCTTAGCTTTTCCCCCTAGTCTTTAACTTAAAGAACTAATTTGAACAAGACAGAATTCATTAATTTTACCTAACTATAGCCTAGGAGGAAGTTGGGCAAAATTGCTAATAACTGTGACTCTAAATGTGGAGTTGCTATTTGTACAAAAACTGTCTGAGCAGAACTACTCTTAAAACTGCATCCTGCGTGACTTACATTTCTTAACTAGAGAGGGCAAAATGCAGTGAGTGAATAGTACAAGTTAACATAAGCTTTCATCTTAAACAAAGGTAATAGTGCTACATGGAGCTAAAAATTAACTGTGACCAATCAGCAGACATCAGAGGATCTTCTTATGCTGATTTTTCGCAGAGGCTTACTTAACAAGGGAGGAAGGAGGAAGCAAAGTAGAAGTTGTTGGCATAGAATATATAAAATCTTATTACTGCTCTACTGAACTGACCAACTATTGAATCTCTGCTAAATTCCTTTTGTTTGATGAAGAGAAACCTTATCATTCTCAGAGAAACCAAGAAATAGGTGGATCTGCTTTGTGAGAAATGGATTTGAAGTCTTAAATGCTGTCATAGGTTAAATTTATCTTAACCTTTGAAAATCTTGTGCATGTTATTTGAATTATTTATATATTTCTTTTGTTCTCTACAATTGCTTTGTGTTGCTGTGATCTCAGATACAGCAGTACTGCAATGTGATAACACGATACAAAACTATCTTTTTTCCCTTGACAAAGTCCACATGCTAAATTTAATTGTCCAACCTTCTTAGGAATTCAAAATGAAAATGGCTGGTTGAGAAAGATTATGCATATGCTTTCTAAAAGGAGAAGATTTTTTTTAAGTTATATTTAAACAGGAAGGGGTAATGCTTTTAAGCATTAACTAAAGATACTGGACTACATACTAAGCGGACTTCAAGTTGGGATTCATGCTTTTGCATCATGTAATATCTCTGGTGAAGATCTAAATTCTGGCACTAATAAGGCTATTATATCTGGTTTTCAGTGCTCTTTCTATTTTTTTTCTCATTTAATAAAAATGCTGACATAGAGGTAACAGGAAGACAGGATTACCTTGGTTTTCCCTATAATTTTCATATGGAGCTATTTCTGCTGAAATGATTGTCTTAGCTTAAATTTATTTTATTTTTTCTTCCTCTCCTCTCTTCAGCTTTGTACTTGTTTCTTTCTGATACACTGGCAGTCAAAGGATCATGCCCCTATCAGAGAAAACATGTTTGTTTTCCAAAACTGTCTGTCATCTCTAACTTACTTGCCAACGAACCTCTGATCCATCAGCATATGTTTGCAACAGGATGTTAATATTTTCAGCTGTCCAAAGCAAACTGTTACTGTAATTGCACAGAATCAGCTTTTTCACCTCTAGATTGCCATTCTTCTTCAAATTAGACATAGCTGTTAAAGCTAAACTATATACTTATACTGATAATCAGAATGGTCCGAGAATTAATGGAAAACTGATAAACAACAAATTTGTTGAATTTGGGAATAGGTCAAAACAAATTGAACATTCAGAAATGCTGTAGATGGCATATCAAGATTTGCTGATGGAAGAAAAATCAAGACTCAATAAGGTGTCTTGATTTTTCAAAACCTAGGAATAATGCTGAGTGTTTTTTTACTCAACAATCCCCACTACTGCCACCCCACTCCACATATTTAGTTTTGTCCACTCACACTTTCAAAAACAAGATATGGACAATAAAATACTATAATATTCCTTGAAGCAAAAGTATTCTCTGTGCATTTGTCCTGTGGAATCCATCAATTTGTGATGAACTAGAGGGAATATTTATTTGCTGATATTTATAGGTATTTTACCTTATGTATCTGACAAGCCCTTACTCAGGGGAAATATGAAAGGCTAAATACATAAATATTTTATTTTATTTTATTTTATTTTATTTTATTTTANTTTATGTTGATAGTTTGACTATATGTTGCACACAGTAGACAGGCAGAGGGTAGTCTGGATCCCCTCCACACTTCCCTACCCTCCCACTGCTAAAGATAATTTTGGATACCTGAAGTAAGGCTTGTTTTTGTGAAAGAAGAAAAGATTTTAATAATTGGAAGACATCATAGCATAGTTTACTAGAGACATTGTTGAGGTATTTTCTGACAGTTTGTGTGGAAAAATGTTTTTTCTTCCTCAAGTACATTTTGTCACGTTGCAGTTGGATTAGTTTAAAACAACTGCATTATACTTTTGACAGTAAGTGGTTCAGTGTTTGGCTCAGTTTTTGCATATTATCTGTTCGAGACACTGATGTTGTGGTTTGTCCTTTAAAAATGAAGCCATTTTTTATCACAGTTTGAGATGCCGCCTTGAGATTCCATAGCTTATATGGACAGCTAAATGTTTGAGACACTTATCCATCAACACAACTCTTCAGGTAATAGTGGAGTAACTGATACTCCCTACTGATATTTATTTCCAAATGATAATATAGAGATGAATAAGAACTTTATTATAGTATTGGGAAAATTCTGTACCTACTTATTTGGTTTCCCAGGATTTAAAGAGGAAATATCCCTGAGTGTTGCAGTGTCTAAAAATTCTCTAGAGAAGAACAGTTTAACAAATGTCTGCAGCAAACATTCTCTGTAAAATACAGTTAATTACAGTGTTGACTGAAAAGAAGCTTTTGGAGTGCCTATTCAATAGCAGGGGATTTGAGAAGGTGAAGGGAGCCAGACAACCTGATCCAACCTTTTAAAGGGAATAGACTTTCAAATTACCCACTCCTTGTCCATCCTCTAACTTTATCTGCACATATGCTGAGCAATGAAAGCTGCTTCTTAAATTTGTTCCCTTCTTTGTATTTCTGTTTTATAGCTTACATTTATTTTCCTGCTTTAAAAAGTACTACATAAGTTTTAAAATAAGAAAACGTATTTTCATCAGTGAAAACTTACTAGTTCCATACATCCTTGTGTACGTGATTGTGTTCAGAAATAAAAGTAGAGAAATTAATTTGTATAATCCAAATGATGAGACACGGAATAGCTAGTAATGTTTTTTGTAAACTTTCAGTCTTTGTAAATTTCAATAAGACTGAAATAATCAGAGCTGGGTCTCTGTAGATGGGCAGGATTTGTAACAGTAGCCTTTATTAATGTGGGGAGGCATCAGTGCCAATTTTAAGACTGCTGATTTTGACACACTTCTTTTGAAAATTCAACAAGCAATTTCACTAGCCTTGATTTCTAATGTACATGAGTCCCTCATAGCTCTCTTCAGACTTCAGAGTCTCTAATCCTGAGGCATTGGGGAGCCATGTATAACTTACAAATTCAGGATTATTCAATGCTATACAAATACTGTGATTTCTGGAATTCACTGTCTCATCCATGGCTTTAAATGGTGTCTGTCGTGTCCTGCTTACAGGACAAAATGAAAGACATCATTAATTTGGAACATACTTGGCAGTGCTGCAAAATATGCTTAACAAAATGACAGACTAGAACAGTTGTAATCTTCCAATATTTCCTGTATGAGATGGCATTTATAAAGCTTTTTTTTTTTTTTCAGGAAAAAATTATTGCAAAGAGGAGTTTTTAAGTCGTTTCAAAAAACTTTGACCAC